>PVJO010008765.1:0-73116 GCA_004026905.1 Hystrix cristata
CTACTTCTACCATTTTTTAAAGCCAGTACTGATCTACTTTTAATGTCTTGCTCCTGCTTATTTAACACTGTTATAAAATGAAGCTTAAGCAGCAATAACTTCCTGATTTCTTGTAGTCTTTTTCAGAATATTAAACCGGATCAAACACCAAAACCCACCTTCCTTGTCAGGACAGAAAGAACCTAGAAACCACCTCCAAAAGGAGACTCGAGCACTCAAAACCCAGTAAAAAGAGTGCTGAGATTGAAGTAAAATAGAGGAAATAAATGATAGGTAAAAAGCAGACATGGAAATCATCAATAAAAATTAGGCTTTCAAGAAGACTGAAACTTGTGGGCTCCAGTCGCAGTCAGCCAAGGCAACCGATATCAGCATTCCCTTGTTCAGTACAGGCTCCTTTCCCTCCAGACCATCACACCCTAAACTCCTCAGGGCTACCCAACATCCATAAATTGGTTTAAGTGAGAAAGTAAAGAGCAGGAACCTGATCCTTGGGTAAAGGAACAGTTGTAGCTGGGTGTGGTGGCGCACACCTGTAATCCCAGCACTTGGGAGGCTGAGGCAGGAGGGTCACTGCAAATTCGAGGCCAGGCTGGGCTACATGAGTGGGTTCAAGGCCAGCCTCAACTACATAGTGAGACCCTGCCTCAAATAAATAAATAAAAACCTATAACAATAAAAAGAATAAAGGAACAAGTTGAGAGAATCCAAAATTTTAAAATTACCTATATTTTTTAAAAAGCCAGGTGTGGTTGAGCATGCTTGTAATCCCCGTACTCAGAAGGCTGAAGCAGAAGGAGTACCACCCTGGGTTGAACAGTGAGTTCAAGGCAATCCTGAGCTACCTAAGGAGATCCTGTCTCAAAAAGCCAAACAAAACAAAACAAACTATAAAATGAGCTAGTACTCTTTCGGGTGGTGAGTCACCATTTTCTGGGGTTTCCACATCCTTAACAGAAGCAGAAATGTTCCCTCTTCCAGGAAATTATGTGCCTCTTTCCCAAGGCTGTATGCTTTATTCGCATGTATACTTTTTTTTTTTCTTTTGGAGACAGGGTCTCACTATGCAGTTCAGGCTGCTCTTGAGCTCACTATGTATTTCAGGTTGGCCTTGAACTTGTGACTATCCTCCTGCCTCAGCTTCTCAAGTGCTAGGATTACAGGCATGAGCTACCATGCCCAGTGAGTGCGTACTTTTAAATGTCTGCCTAATAAAACTTTTCCAGTTCCTTTTACTGACTACTTAAAATTTTTTTTCCAGGGATGAGATTCAGAGAACCTGCTAAACCTATGCCTTGGGTAGAGTGGGTTAGATTGCTTATTTCAACTGTGGGAGCCTCCTGGGACCCTGTCCAGTGAAAGGATTATGGGCACACACCACCCCTGCTCATTTTTTTTAAATGACCAGAGTCTTAAACTCTAGCTGCTTTCCTTCTTTGGTGGTAACCAATGATAACCAAGGGCATGCCCATGAAACTAACTGCAGTGAGAGAAATCTAGAAAAATAAGAAAAAGAAAATGTCCTTTTCCCCCAGAGGGTATATTTTAACTATTTTGGAAAAGGTGTCATGTTCCTACCAGAGAGGACATGGGTGTGAAAAGGACCTCACAGACCCAGTGAACACAGCGCTTGCAGGGGACCAGCTGGTCCATGTCACCAGGCCCGCCTCTTCCTAGAGGCAGGAGAAAAGCAGAAATCTGTGTCATAACTTGTTCCTCTGAGATGATAACTTGATAACAATATGGGAGTAGCCATTTTATTTTTTTCTCCAGGTGAAAGCTATTTGAAGCTGGATAATCCTATGGTGTTTTGCTTGCTAAAACACCCCTTGTAAATTATTTGAACAAAGAAATGAGAAGAATCATGAACTTTGGTAATCTTATTTTTAATTCTTAAATTTCTCTTTCTTTTTTTGACTCTTTCCCCACAGTATTATATTTTTGTTTTCAGGGACATCTGTATAGATCTACATCTATATTTGCCTAGCTACCAAGGTAAATGTATACATCTGAGAACACTACACAAATTTACAAGTGTTTTTCTATGAACCAACTGTATCCTAGGGAGTCATTTCTGTTTGCCTATATCTAGGTCTTGTTTCCTTAATATTTCATACTTGTGTCCCTGGAGGTTTTTTGTTTTTGTTTTTGTTTTGCCCGCCCATATTTAAGAACGAGGCAATGAACGTGAACAGCTGCCAACAGCCATGTGTCATGGCAGGATGTGTCACCTCTGAAATGTCACTTTAGGTGAGCAAACAGGGAGCGGCCATCAGTCTCTGGCCATTATAAAGTAGAACTGTGCTGTGCAGACTGGAATTTTAACTCACAGGCTCACTGCCTGGCCTCTTACCAGATACTCCTTTCCAAACAAAACCCACAATTCACTCGCCACTCTCCATGCTGTCTCTATGGACATTGTGCCTGTGGACTTGCCAGTCGTTCTCACGTTCAACCCCATGTCTTGGGTTCTTGCTAGTAGACGGGAGTTCAGAGTTCCAAGCCTCCCAGAATTAGCTGTATGGTTTCCTCTGCTGCAGTATCAACCATGCATTCTCTTACATGTGGTTTCGTCCTCTCTGCTTCCTCATCCGATACCTACTCCATCACCCACTTTCCTTCTCAAGAGAGTTGTTGGAAGTCTCTGCTCAAATGATGGCCTCTATTTTTGTGGATTTATAACTTCAGCCTTTATAGTAAATATCAGAAACTGAGAGGAAGAGTAGCTGAACACATGTGCTTAATCCACCATATTGAAGTGCAAGTCTACAAGTTTGAAATCATACCATTTCCAGAACTCATCTCCCTCTGCACATGCAGGCTCCATCTGGGACCATTTCCATTTGGCTCTGCGAACATCCTTCACATTTCCTGCAGTGTGAATCTAGTGCCAACAAAGTCTCTCACCTTTTGTCTGAAATTGGCTATATTTAAACATCACTTTTCTAGTTTTTAAAACTTTTTACTATGAGGCTGGGGCTTTGTTCAAGTGGTAGAGCACTTGCCTAGCAAGTGTGAAGGCCCTGAGTTCGATCCCCAGCACTAGAAAAAAAAAAAAAAAAGATAAAACTTTTTACTTTGAAATTTTAAGCTTACCAAAAAATTAGAAGAGTGCTACAAAAAAGCCCCAGGTATCTTAACTTGTAGCATTTGTTAATTTTTCCACATTTTTAGTTCATTTTTTTCATTTTTAAAGTTTCATTTTATTAGAAATTCTTAACATAGTTTTATGACTTGTTTCTTTTGTATCCTAAAGTCTTTGTCTTCTTTTTTTTTTAATTTTTTAAAAATTAGTATGTGCTTGCAGTACATGCAATTTACAGTCATTGTGGGGAGTGGGTACGTGTACATACCACGGCTTCTTTCTTATTTTAACCTCCTTCCCTTTCCCTCCACCCTCCCTTCTGCTCTAATTTCCCTGTCCCGATTTTCAGTCATTTTTTGGGGGGATGCTGGGGGTCAAATTTGGGGCTTTGCACTATACTTGGTAGACAAGTACTCTCCCACTGAGCTAAATCCCCCACCCTCAATTTTCATTCTTGTTAATCTTAGTTCACCTAATGACATATAATGTTTACATTCGTTGAGGTTATTAGATTCTTACATGCATAACTTCATTCTACTTATTTCCCATTCCCTCCTTCTCCCCCCTCACCCTTATTCCCTTGGACCCCCTCCCTATTGCAAGAGATGCATCCCTGCGTCCCCTTCTACTCATCTTTTATTACTTTCTTTGTTTGTACTTTGCCTCACTCAGATGAGAGATACCATATGGTATTTAAGCATGTATGTCTGGTTTGTTGCACTCAACATTATATTTTCCAGGTACATCTATTTTCCTACAAATGTCTCACATTTGTCATTCCTCATAGCTGAGTAGTATTTCATTATACATAGATACTATGTTTTCTTTATCCAGTCATCTGTTGGTAAGTATACAGGCTGCTTCCAGGATTTAGCTATTATGAATAGTGGCCCAGTAAACATTGGTGTGCATGTATCCCTGTGGTGTGATGTCTTAAGCTCTTTGGGGAAGATACCTAGAAGGTGGCTAGCTGGGTCACATGGAATTTCTAATTTCAGTTCTTTGAGAAATCTCCATTCTGATTTCCATAATAATTGTACTAGTTTACACTCCCATCAACAATGTAGGAGGGTTCTTTTCTCACCACAGCCTCACCAACATTTATTTTTTTCCTAGTTTTTTTTTTTAATTTTATTTTAATGGTACATTTTAGATGTACATAGTGATAATATTCATCATAGGGGATTTGTACCTGTACATGATATATCTTGTTGCTTCTTTTTTCCTGTTCCCCTCCCCTCCCTTCACCTCCTTCTCCCTCCTTATTTACAAAACCTTTGTTTCCATTTTTTCTTTCCATTTCTTATTTCTCTTGTCCTTCTGTTCCTTTCCCTCTCCCCCTCCCTTGTTCCCTTTCCCATTTGAACAATTTCTTCCCCTTCCCAATATAATACACTGTAGTCTTTATTTACACTTTTCAGTTTCTCACACCAGAGAAACTATGCGCTATTTAAACTTGTGTGTCTGATTTATTTCACTTAAGAGTATGGTCTCAAGATGCATCCATTTACCAAGAAATATCTCAAGCTTATCATTCTTTATGGCAGAGTAGTACTCCATTGTATAAAAAAAACACATTTTCTTTATCCATTCTGTGGTTGATGGGCATTTGGTCTGTTTCCAAAATTTAGCTATTACAAACTGTGCCACTATAAACATGGGTGTGTGTATATCGATGTGGTATGATGCTTTTAATTCTTTTGCAAAGATACTAAGAAGGGGACTAGCTGGGTCAAGTGGAATCTCTAGTCCTAGTTCCGTGAGGAATCTCCACACTGATTTCCATAGCGGTTGCACCAGTCTACACTCCCACCAACAGTTGAGAAGGGTTCCTTTTTCCCCACAGCCCCTCCAGCATTTGTTATTGGCTGATTTGTTGATAATAGCCATTCTTTCTGGAGTGAGGTGGAACCTCAGGGTCATTTTAATTTGCATCTCTCAAATGACCAGTGATGTTGAACATTTTTTCATATTAGTTTATTTGCTGTTTTTAATTCTTCATTTGAGAAGTGCCTATTCATTTCAGCTGCCCACTTTTGGATTGGGTCTTTAAATTTGGGGGGTCTATTTTTTTGAGTTCTTTATACATTGGAATAGCTGGCAAAAACTTTTTCCCACTCTGCGGGTTGTCTCTTCACTCTACTGGTGGTTTCTTTTGCTGTACAAAAGCTTTTTAATAAGATTGGATCCCAGTTGTTGATTCTTTGTGATATTTTCTGGGCAACTGGGAATTTGTTCATAAAGTCCTTGCCTATACCTGTGTCTTCAAGAGTTCTACTTACTCTATCTTCCAACAGATTTAGTGTTTCTGTTTTAATATTTAGATCTTTGATCCACTTTGAGTTTAACTTAGTGCGTGGGGAAAGATACAGGTCTAGTTTTTACCTTCAGCATGTGGAGAGCCAGTTTTTCCAGCACCATTTATGAAAGAGGCTGTCTTTCTTTCAATGAGGTTGTTTGGCCGCTTTGTCAAAGGTAAAGTGACTGAGAGTGTTTGGACACGTTTCTTCATCTTCTTTCTAATCCGTTCCATTACACCAATATTTGTTATTGTTTGATTTCTTAATGACTGCCATTCTTTCTGGAGTAAGATGGAATCTTAGTGTTTTTTTTTGTTTGTTTGTTTTGTTTTGGTGCTGGGGATCAAACTCAGAGCCTCGTGCTTGCAAAGCAAGCACTCTACCCACTGAGCTAAATCCCCAACCCATTAGTGTTGTTTTAATTTGCATTTCTCTAATGGCCAAAGATGTTGAACATTTTTTCATATATTTGTTGGTCATTTGTACCTCTTCCTCTGTGAAATATCTGTTCGTTTCTCTTGCCCATTTCTTGACTGGGTCCTTAATTTTAGGCGGTTTTTGTTTTGTTTTATTTTGTTTTATTTTTTATTTATTTATTTTTTTTTGAGACCTGACCTCACTATACAGTTCAGGCTGGTCTTGAACTCATTATGTAGCCCAGGTTGACTTCTAACTCACAGCAATCCTCCTGCCTCAGCCTCCTGAGTGCTGGGAGAATGGGTTTGTGCCACTACACCCAGCTTGGTTTAATTTTTTGAGTTCTTTATATATCCTAGATATTAGTCCTCTGTCTGTGGAGTAGCTGGCAAAATTTTTTTTCCCATTCCTTAGGTTGTCTCTTCACTCTACTAATTGCCTCTTTTGCTGTACAGAAGCTTTTTAGTCTGATATAATCCCATTTGTTGATGCTTGCTGCTATTTCTTGTGCGACTGAGGTTCTTTTTAGAAAATCCTTTCCTACACCCTATGTCTTTGTCTTACTTTTCTCTCATTGCTGAGACAAAAAACCCAACACCCAAAGTTAGGGGAAAAAAGATTATTCAGCTCACAAAGTTCATAGAGGTTTCAGTCCACAATCAGCTGGGTCCAGGGCAGGGTAGCATGGCAGACAGGCAGAAGGCAGCAAGGCAAGCAAGGGGATAAACTAGGGGTAGACAAGCCTCTTTCTATCCCTTATATTTTATCCAGGTTACCTGGCTTTAGGGTGGGTAGCACTCCCACCCTTAATCCTAGTGCCCTTAATCCTAGTATCACAAACTTGATCCCAGCAGAACTATGCCAAACCAATCAGTGGACTAATTTAGTAATCACACACTCTAGATCCAGCCCCACCCATGACCATGTGAGGCTTTGAGGGGACAGGCAGACACAAACCATAACAGTCTTCAAGTGTTTTACCTATTTTATCTTCCAGTAGATTTAATGTTTCTGTTTTAATGTTTAGACCTCTGACCAATTTAGATTTTAATTTAGTATATGGTAAGAGATATGGGTCCAGTTTCAATCTTCTGCAAACAGATAACCAGTTTTCCCAGCATCACTTGTTGAATAGGCTATCTTTCCTCTAACATATGTTTTTGGCCCCCTTGTCAAAAATCAAATAGCCGAATGTACCTGGGGAGGTTTCTGTATCTTCTGTTCCGTCCCGTTGACTCAAGTATCTGTTTTTGTTCCAGTACCATGCCATTTTTTAAAAAAATCACTATTACTTTGTAGTACAGCTTGAAGTCAGGTATTGCAAGGCCTCCTGCTTTGCTCCTGTTGCCTGGAATTGCTTTTGCTATTCTGGGTCTCTTCTGGTTCCATATGAATTTTAAAATTGTTTTCTCCAGTTCTGTAAGGAATACTTTTAGTATTTTGATTGGGTCTGCATTGAATCTGTATAAGTTTTGGGAGTATGGCCATTTTGACAGTGTTGGTTCTGCCTATCCAGGAGCAGGGAACATCTTTCCATTTTCTGATGTCATCTTCAAGCTCTTTTTTCAGAGTTCTATAGTTTTCTTTGTAGAGGTCTTTCACATCTTTGATCAGGTTAATTTCTTTTCATTTTATTGAAGCTACTGTGAATGGTATTGTTTTCATAAATTCTTTCTCATCAAGTTCATTATTGGTGTATACATAGGCTAATGATTTTTGTGTTGAGCTTGTATCCTGCTACGTTGCTGAAGTTGTTTATTAATTCTAAGAGGTTTTTGGTGGAGTTCTTTGGGTCTTCTCTATAGAGTATCATGTCATCTGCAAATGATGATAATTTGAATTCTTCCTTTCCTATATGTGTCCCTTTTCTTTCTTTCTCTTGCGTGATTGCTCTGGCTAATGTTTCAAGCATCTATGTTCATTAAGGAGATTGTTCTATGGTTTTCTTTTTCAGTTGGGTCTTTGTCTGGTTTTGAGATCAAGGTGATATTGGCTTCCATAATGAATTTGGGAGCATTCCATCCCTTTCAATTTCTTTGCAGAGCTTGAGGAGTACTGGTGATTTAACATCCTTAAAAGTTTTGTAGAATTCATCAATGAATTCATCAGGTCCCAGCCTTTTTTCAGTTAGTAGAGTCTACTACTGTGTCAATTTCATTGCTTGTTATTGGGTTGTTAAGCATATGTATGTCTTCTTGGGTTAGCCTTGGTAATTTGGATGAGCCTAGGAATCTGTCCTTTGCTTCAAAATTTGCTGATTTTTTGGAATACAAGTTTTCAAAGCAGTTACCATCTTCTAGATTTTAACAGTGTTTGTTGTAATTTCTCCTTTTTCATTTCTAATTGCATTGATGTGATCTTTTCTCTCTTTCTCTTGGTAAGTCTGGCTAAGGGTTTATTTATTTTATTTATTCTTTCAAAGAAACAGCTCTTTGATTGATTGGTTTTTTTGGTACTGTTTTCTTGTTTTTAGTCTCAATTTCATTAATTTCCACTCTCATCTTTAAAGTTTCCCTCCTTAATTTCAGTTTGGGCTTGTTTGTTGTTGTTTCTCAAGTATTTTAAGGTTTCTCATAAGGTTATATATTTGAGCTTGCTCTGTTTTCCTAATTTGAACTTTGTGATGAATTTTCCTCTTAGAACTGCTTTCAAAAAACAAAGAACTATTTTCATACTGTCCCAGAGGTTCCAGTGAATTGTACAGTAATTGTCACTAACTTCCAAAAAAATTTAAATTTCTTCTGTGACCCATTGGTTGTTTAGGAGCATGTTGTTAATTTTCTGGGAGATTTTCCTTTTCCAAAATTTCCTCTGTCATTGATTTCTATTTTGACTGCACAGTGGTCTCATAGTATGCAAGGGGTAATTTCAATAATTTTATATTTACATAAGCAGGCTTTGTGGACTATTGTGTGATCTATTTTTGAAAAAGTATCATGTGCTGCTGAAAAGAATGTTCCACACATTCTTGTTGTAGAGGGGGAGAATACTCTGTAAATATCTATTAAGTCTATTTGTTCAAGGGTGTGGTTCAGCTCTCTTATTTCTTTTTTGTTTAGTTGATCTATCCCTTTGATAAATGGGATGTTAAAATACCATGGTATGATTGTGTTAGTGTTTATTTGATCTTTTAATTTCAGCAGTTTTTGTTTTATGAAGATAGGTGGTCCAGTAATCATATGCATATATATTTATTCATATTTTTATCCATATGCATATATATTTATCATTGTTATCTCTTCTTGTTGGATTGTTCCCTTACCTAGTATGCAGTGACCTTCTTTGTCTCTTCTAATCAGTTTTAGCTTGAAGTTTACCACATCTGATATTAGAGTTGCTACCCCTGCTTGTTTTTGGGGTCCTGGTGCAAGAAATGTTTTTCATCCTTTAATTTTTAGTCTATGAATATCTGTTTGGATTAGATGAGTTTCTTAAATGCAACAGGTTATTGGTTTCTGTTTTTTGATCCAGTCTGCAAATCTGTTTCTTTTAATAGGAGAGATGAAAGATATTACTGAGATGTGTTGATTACTTACTTTCATTGCCTTCTTTTTTTTCATTGCCTTCTTTATCTGTTGATAAATCCTTTGTTTTTCTTGTCCTGACATTTTTTGTTGCAATTTATCCATTGACCTTTCTTGGAGTTTCCATTTTCTCTGTGTTTTTAGCTGTGTCAATTTTGTTATTTCTGACAAGAATATTTTTAAATATTTTCAGAAGTTCTGGTTTAGCATTCATATATCTTCTGAGCTAGTCTTCTTCATGGAAATAGCTTATTTCTAATATGCATTAAATGTGACAGCCATGTGTCCTGTGATGGTAAAAAAAAAAAAAAATTCAACAGAAATTTTATAGAACCAAGTACCTAAAGCCCAGGGGTTGGGGACCAGGCAATGCTGAGGGGAAGGGGGAGAAAAGAAAAGAAAACGTTTTTTTCTTTCACTATGTCTTTCACTATGTGGTATGGGAAAAAGGACATACGAGGTGAGCAAAGGATCCTAATAGTGGTAGAGGCATGTTTTATATTTAGGTGGCGATAACAGGGAAAACTGGGTACAAAATTGGTAGTGAGAAAGGGGGATTAATATAAATATTAGAGAAAAAGTTAAAGGGAGACTAGAAATTAAAGGGGAGAGAAGAAAAGAAAAATAAAGAAATGATAAGAAACAGGAGAAAGAAGTCAGGTGAAAAGATTCAGAAAAAAGTAGAAGGAATAAAGAGGGACAGTGGAGAATTCCCTTACCTTTTATAAACTCGATTGGAAGAAAAAGGCAAAAGAAAGAGAAGCACACACATATACACACTCATAAAAGAAAAAGGGAAAATAATGGAATAAAAATGGGGAGATGGATGAAAGAAAAAGGAAAATAGCACAAAAAAAAAAGGAAAGAAAATTTTCTATTGTTTTAGATGTGTGGGTCTTTTTCACAGCCTGGAAGTGTAACATGAGTCATTTCTCAGAACTATGCTGGATGCAGGCATCCACCTACAGTGGGAACAGGGTGCCACTGTGGACTTCGAATCCTGCGTAACTTGGGCTGAACCTGGCCTGCAACCACAGGAGCTGGGTCCGTGTTCACCAGCTCTAGCCCTTCAGTGGTACTCCCTCCAGCCTGTTCTCCAACTGCAGGTTGTCTTCTGTGGCTGTCCTTCCCTTATACACTCTGCGAACCTGACAGTGTGGAGTGCGGTTTGAGCCAAGGGCTGCTCAGGGACCCAGTTTCAAACACTGAGCCCTTTGCTACAGTGGTGTCTCTGACAGTTCTTAGTTCACAGTTATGAAGATGGGTGCTAGACCGAGGTCCCTCACCAACTGTAGACCATGGAAGGCTCCTCTCGAAGCAGTATCCTGTATTTTCGTTGTACATTCCAACTGCTACTGATTCTCTCAGTCTCAGTGAGCTTCCCTGTGAGTGAAAAGTTTTGGTTTCACTTTGTTTCCTGGATGGCAGCTGGCCAGCCCTCTTAGCTGCAGTTTACAGAGGGTCCCCTGTCTTCTCCCCAATGTGCTCTGTTTGTTCTGTATCTTTTAATCCTTTTTTTCTCCCTTCTCTTTTGTCAGTTCCCTCCTGGTTTCTGGGTAAATCTTCTAACTTTGATTCCTCTCCAAGCTACTGTTTTCCAGACTCTCGACATTTTGTCCTCAAGAAGCCGAGTTTCTGGCATTCATTTCTCTGCCATCCATCCAATTTTTCTACTCTTGCTTAACCCCGGCCCCTGTAGATGTACGAACATGTAGACACACACATACTCGCACACACACACATACTCACACACATACACATAATTTTGGAACCACTTGAAAGTAAGTTATAGATGTAACAAACCAGATTCAGGGAATTCACACTATCATCTAATCCACAGATTCCATTCAAATTTCACTGAGTTTCCTGAGTGTGTTCTTTGAGAGATGATAGTGATGTTTGTACAATAATGTGAGTGTACTTAATACCACCCAATACAGACTTAAAATGGCAAAGTTTTTATTATGTGGATTTAACCACAATAAAAAAAAAATGACCCATGCCTTACTTCTCTACCATAGTCAATAAATAACTTGTACCTATTAATCATTAGTAAGTATTCTGTGGGGAGGTAATTTGACTCATAAACCATGAGTTGACACCAGCACTTCCAATTTCCAAACCCAGGAGATTTTTTTCTAGCATTTCTCTCTACCATATTTTAAACTCCTTTTTCTAACAGTGAAAACCTGGCCTCTATTATCCTTAATAAATTATTTTGTCAATCTTCCAGTATGTAGTCAATTTCCTAATAATACAGAGCATCTCCTCAACCCTGCCTCCACCAACAATGTCGACCAAGTCCTTGACCCTGGACCCACTAGTTAAGGCAACTGCGTTTTTGATTCTTGACAAAGAAGAAAAGGAAGAATTCAAGGTGTTCAATTTTGAAGGATATTTTTACTGCATGCAGAATTCTCCATTTGAAAAATTCTTTTTTTCTTTCACCATTTATTTATTTATTTATTTATTTTATTTTTTGGTTCTGGGCATTGAAATCATGGCCTTGCACTTGCTAAGGAAGTGCTCTACCACTCCTTCACCATTTTAAAGGTTATTCCTTTCTATCTCTTGTTTTTTTCTAATAAAAATTAGCCATCATTCTTGCAGTTCTATTTACAAATGTAATATTTGTTTTTCCTTTGGATGCTGAGTGTTTTTAGGATTTTCTCTTTACCTTTGGCTTTTAGCAGTGGACTATCATGTGCTTAGATGTAGTCTTCAAAGAATTTATCTGTTTGGGGTTTTCTGTATTTCTTGTAAACCTCTAAGTTGATACTGTTCACAAAATCTTGAAAAATCAATGTTATTATATCTTCAATTATTTCTTCTACTCCACTTTCTCTCTGTTGTACATACTAGATCATTTATATGGTCACTCTGGTCTCTGGCACTCTGTCACAATTTTCTCCTTTACCTCCTCTTTATGCTTTAATTCTATAATTTTAATTAGCCTGCCTTTAAATTTACTCATTCTTTCTTCTGTGGTGTCTATCTACCCTTAAGGCCAACCCATGGATTCTTCACTTTATATACTGCATTTTTCTGTTTAAAATTTTTTATTTGGTTCTTTCTGAGATTTTCCTTTTTCTCTAGTATAATTTATTCCTTTAGCCATATGTTCAATCTTTTCCTTTATTTTTAAAAATTAATTTTTTGATTTGCAACCCTATGTGCTAGAATTACAGGTGTGTGCCACACACCTGGCTCCAATATTTTCCTTTAAATATTTTAGTGGTTTAAAACAACCTGTAATAGCTGGGCATGGTGACCTATGCCTGTAATCCCATCAATCAGGAGATGGAGGCAGGAGGATTAACATGAGTTCAAGGCTAGCCTGGGCTACATAGTGAGTTCAAAACTACCCTAAACTATATAGGAAGACCCTGTCTCAAAGGAAAAAAAAAATCTGTATTGTCTCACAGTATCTTTGGATCAGGAATCTGAATATTAGCTATTTTAGCTGGATAACTCTGGGCTAAAGCTCACGAGATTGTAGGCAATCTGCTAGCTCTGTCTGTGGTTTTATATGAAGGCTCATTAGTAAAAAGAACTTTAAAATTTTAAAAGATATTTGTAACTTTAAAAACTTTCTTCATTAATCCCAAAATATCGACTATGTGTGAGTCTTTTCAATTGACCATTTTTTTCTTAATTATGCATCATTTCTCTCTTCTTCCTATAGCCAATAATTTTAAAAAATCTTAAGGTGGACATAGATTCTAGATTTTGTTATCTTCCTCTGAAGAGTGTTGAATTGTTTTTCTGGCAGAATCAGGCTAATTAACGTATATATCACCTCTATTACTTATGATTTCTTTGTAGTGTGAACAGTTAAAGTCTAGTCTTATAGCTATCAAAATGAAAGTTTTACATTCATCTCAGGGGCATTTTCCAAAATCACTTGAAGGGAATTGGAACAGATAGTTTGGCATCAGGGCTGCAAAGGTGGTAGGAAATTGTATTACAGGGTGTACAGATAGGAGCCATCAATAAGTGGTTCAGTAATATGTACACAGTTATATTTTTTACTCTTGGACAAATCCTAAGCTTTACTTGTTCTAGCAAAGATTCCACAAGGCCTATCAGCAAACAATAAAGGAGCCGAAAGCTAAACCAAAATTTTAGAAGTTGTGCAGTGCTGTGCAGATACTGGCATTCTGATCCACTTGGAATGGAGATACCTCATTGAGACCCCAAAAGGGCCATGCCCTAGGAGGAAGAACCATGACATATGAATAGGACCTAAATCCTAGAACTACAGAAAACCTTCAGTAGACCCGTGCTAAAAGTCTAAAATAAGACTCAACCAGACAAAATGATCTGCCACTGAATTCTGGGAAATAGGAGGTGGGTAGAAATAATATATACTTCTTCCAGGCTTCGCCATAAAAGACTGTCTTCCCTCTTCCACCCCTGTACAATTGCCTCAATCTCTCTTTCCCTTCTACACATCATTATTTTAAGATGGCTGCCTCACAAGATGGGAGAAGCTAGAAATTTAACTTCTTGAAGGACAATCATGAAGCAAAGCTGATCAACTCACCAAAACTGTGATAGGAAAACAAACAAAAACTGTGAGTTAAACCAGTTAGGGATAGGGTTTATTACACTAGTAGAGTCTGGTCTATTCTGATGAAAGTACCAATCACAACATATAGCAAGACTACTTTTGAAAAGTAAAAAAGAAGCTACATAGTATTGATATCATCATTGTTGATGACCAACAATACTATGAGCTTATGCATTAGTATCTGAATGTCAACATTTATACGAAAGCTTACTTAACACATACCTCCACATACATATACATATCCACATACATTTAGGCAGCCATGCCATTAAAGTGGATCTCAAACCGGGTGCGGTGGCACATGCCTGTAAACCCAGCATTTGAGAGGCTAAAACAGGAGGATCACCATGAGTTCAAGGTCAGTTTAGAATACACAGTAAATTCAAGGCCAGCCTGGATTACATGATAAGACCTTGTCTCAAAAAGCCCAAAACCAAAAACAAAGAAAACAAAATGGTTCTCAGATATTATTGAAAAATAACTTCTATTTCTTGTTTGTTTCTGTTTTTTGAGACAGGGTCTTGCTATGTAGTTCAGGCCCACCTTGAACTCACAATGCAGCCCAGCCTGGCCTCAGACTCACACCAATCCTGTTATGGGTTAGGTTCCAATATTCCTGGGTTCTTCCCCTCCTTGAACAAAGAACTGAAGGAGGGCAGCAAAAAGTATGGCCTTGGTGCTGGGTGTGCAGACACCATCTTCCCACAAGAGGGAGGAGGGAGAATGCTTTCTCTTGCTGCCCCGTTGAAAGGAAAAGAACTTGTTTCTGGTATTGCTTCTATTTATAGAATGGCATTCCCCTGGAAACTCAGAGAACCCCTACTGTCCATGTGGGAGGGGCTGCCCTTGAAATTGGCACCTCAGGCTGATGTCAGGTCCAGGCCACTCCCACAAGGTTGATGTCAAGTCCAGGTCACTCCTCTAGGGCTGACGTCAGGTCCAAGCCACTCCTCTAAGTCATGCCCCTTTGCCAGTCGATTTTAACCATGCCCTACTCCTACCACACTCCTGCCTTTAATCTCCTGAGTGCTAAGATTACAAGCATGTACCACGGTTCCCAACTATCAAAGGGTTCTTTGACAGAGAAAAACAGTTCTCAAAGTCAATGTGACTTTAGGGCATTTTCTAAAATCTAAAACCAAAGCCAAGCCTGGCATGGTAGTGCACACCTGTAATCTCAGCCCTCAGAAGGCTGGGGCAGGAGTGTTACAGTTGAGTGGGTCGAAAATAGTCCAGGTTCTTGTGTACGAGGAAAGAATTGCCAAGTATATACTCCATAGTAGGTAGAAAGTGGCTGTGTTTATTGGCGATCTCTGGGAAAGCAGCAGCCAAGATAAGGAAAGAGGAAAAAGGCAGGAAGAGCAAAGGAGTAAGAGCAAAAGGTGAAAGGGCCACAAGGTGTGCACGAGCACAAAACAAAAAGGAGAAAAGCTCTGTGCCAACCAAGGCTCCTTGGATTTAAAGGGTCACCATCTCTGACTTCTAGGTGCCTCTCACCAAGTTTCTCACTGGCCCCAGAACCCTGCCCCCCAGGGCAGGGCGATCCTTCAGGCCTTTTTACTGTTGCGTTTTATACCTCCTTTAAGAAGATGGAGTCCTGGATAATCCTTAAGATGATGTTTATATTTTGTGCTTTCTCTAAAATGGTGGAAGGATAGATAATCCTTAAAATGTTTATGCTTATAGTTGAGCTTTTGGGGAAGGGAGTGGCTCTCTCAGTTCCTTTGTTTCTAACTGTACTAGGAGGATCACCATGAATTTGAGGCCAGCCTGAATTTCACAGCAAGAGCCTGTCTCAAAACAAAAACAAAAACAAAAACAAAGCCAAGTTATTATTTTTGGTAAAAACTGAATACTTCTGCAGAGATTATTTTACCCACCTCACACAGAGGTATGAGATTTGTAGTTATTACTTAATAAGCCATTTCATTTATAGGAAATATGCTATGTTATTATTAATATCAAACGAGATGACTAAATGATTTTAATTTTCCCAAACACTGAAGCTAGCTGCCATAAGGATGCACATTTCAGTTGGTCTTTCATAGGATCAAAAGGGAATTAATGATGAATGGCCACATATCTTAATGACGCCAGATGTAGCAGTACAACCACGGACAAACTACTGAGCCTCTTTGTGCCTCAGTTATCTCATCTGCAAAATAATTTTTATTGGTTGCTGGGAGAAATCCATAGAGCAACACAGAACACAAAAACTGCTTAATAAATGTTAACAATCACCATCATCATCACAGGAAGGAAATACAGATATTACTAATTAGTTCTAACCTCAATTTTGTCACTGACTTTGTATAGGAATGAAAAAAGAAAAAAGAATATAAACAATACACTTTATCATTTGGGGCATTTATATCTCACTTCTTTCAGTAAAACAAGAATAGCAATGGCATAATGTTAAAGCACACAACAATTGTAGTGGGTGTTTCAAAATAGAAGCCAGGAAATACATTTCTGAATTAGATTTCTCTATTTTTCAAAATAAACTTTCAATTAAATATTAGAAAAATCAGAGCATGGCATCTTGGATAAGATATTTTAATACTGAGGAAGATAGCATTAAGTAAGCTGCACATAGGTTTTTTTTTCAAACTTTTAAAAAATTGATGTTTTGGAACGAACTCACCATTCCTTTGTGTTTGCACACACGCACATTAGACAAAACACAGGGCCTATATTAACAAACACTGCCAATCGCAGCTCAAGGTAAATGCATTTTGAATTCTCTTTTCACAGCTAATCCTAGATCTCAGGGTTCTTGGAAGGATGGTGGAATCACATTTATCAGAAGGTCCCCAGGGACACATAAAGCTTTCAAATACACAAGGATTTGGATAATAAAAGAACCTGGCAAAAAGAGCTTTGAACTTGGCAGTGTAGTTTGCTAAATCTACACCAGAGATTCCCAAAGCATCTTCCTTGGTTTATAGATGGCCAACTAATGTAGCCAAGTCAGCCATCTAAACAAGAGTGTTATGTTCCAGGCTCAATGAATTTGTAGTTTAAAGAGTGTTTTTTCTTTTCCTCTTTCTTACTCAGTTAGAATTGGAGAAATCCAAGAGCTGGAAACGTAACCACAATCTCATGACCTACAAAATACAGTGCTTATAAAACCACCCAACTATTCCTTCAAGGGTTTTAGTCCTACTTAAAGTCTGGGCCCTACACGCTGCTCTAAAAACACTGAATTTACATCTACTAACATCATTATGAGGCAGCAGACAGATACACTGATTTTAGAATCAACCAAAAATACATTAGGCACCTTACTTACAGATCTGCTACAACCTTGGTAGGCAAATTAACCTAAGTAATTTTAGATTTATTCAATTTCGACTAAAATATGATGGGTGTACCATAGTAGTAACCAAAATTTATTGGAAAGCGGGCCATAGACATAGCTTCTTCAAGCATAAAGCACCAAATACAAGTTTGGTTCCCTTCACAGACTTCCCAGGCAAGCAAAAACCTATAGAACTGGAATTTCTAAATTTATTAAACTAGTATTACTTCATAACATCATAAGATATTTACAAAGCCCATAGAATTGTCTGTTTTTAAAAGCTGGATTGTTGTTGACTTAAGCAATCCTTGGACTTTTAGAAATCATAAAACAGCCTGTTTTTACTTTATTATTTTAGTTGAAAAAAATCTATTTAGAAAAAAGTAGATCTCATATTTCTGTTGCATTGAAAGGTTTGAGCTTCATGATTAATAGTATTGGCAACAGATAACAGTATAAACAGAGTCCTCCTTAAACTCATTTTGATTAAATGCATGTAGCGTCCCATGTAAGATGCATTTTTCTGTGTTCAATATGGTGCTAGACATGGGTGGAAAAATAGCAAATATTTTTCCAAGTAGAAGGCATGAGATTGCTAAAATCCTCAGCCTTCACAAGAATATTAATTAGCGCATTCACCAACCAAAGCTGTAAGATTTGTAAATGAAATTCTAGCAGGGGCATCAAGCTAGAACAGGATATGGAAGCCAAATGGAAAACATGAACCAATAAAAGAAAAAAGCTAAACTAGCTAGAAGTCTAAGTTTAGTCTTTGAAGTCAGTTCAAGTCCTACATGCTTTAATTCTGATGTAATCTTAAGATGGTGGGTACAAACAAGAACTCAAAAACAGCTTTTGTAACTTTTCGACCAACTGCACATAAATCAGTTTGTTGATGGCTATAATGATTACACAGTGGTCTTTGCTGAATTATATCTGAATTAAAACAGTCATTTGCCTTAGGTTGAAATATAATGATGAAGACTTCCCAACAAGAACAGCCATCCTCAAGCACATGCAGCCCCCCACATTTCTAAAAGATTTTATACAGTATGTTACATTGTGTTGATTTATCAAATTGTCTTAGCAGCAGTAATACATAAACTCTTGCACGCAAGCACATTCTTCCTGTATGACAATGTGTTTGTTGTTTGTCATGTCATTTGTCTCATTTCACATTCTAGCTAATGAGATGCTTGTTTTTCTGTGTACAAGAATATTTTTCTCAGAAGAGATAATTCTCTTGATTTGAAAAAATTATATTTCTGTCAGGATGGGAATTTCAAACACACATGGCATAGAAGGTCCATGCCCAATTTAGGCTTAACAGACAAAAAAATTCTTCAATTAAAAGCAAAACGTGTTAAGTTTATTCTTCTTTTGTGATGACAAGCCTTAAAATGAAATAGTATACAAAACAAAAAATACACTGATTTTTAAAAGAATAGTGTTTTAAATCTCCAGATGAAATAATTGTTATCACTGTTATAAAGTGTCTTTCATAGGAGCCAAAGTAATGACTTTTTTTTTTTTTTTTTAGACAGGTCTTGCTATATAGTTCAGGCTGGCCTTGAACTCACAGTGATTCTAAGTGATTCTTCCTGCCTCAGCCTCCCAAGTGCTAGGATTACAGGTATGCCCTGTCACACCTGGCTGATTACTTTTTTAAATATTTAAAAGTATATTTAAGTTATTTTCTTCTTTTGATGATATATGCAAAAATTTATAAGCATTACTTTAATTTAAAAAGGGCATGAAAACACGAAACAGATTTGACTGAAAATACTATAATCTCAGTACACTGATAATGAGAATTTGAATAAGAAAATTAGTATTTCTTTATAGAATATATATGTAAATAATAAGCGAAACCAACAAAGAATTACTGTATAATTACATAAGAATAGAGTATGCCACCCATAGTGTAGCATGACCCAACAGCAGCACGATTATGTCTCAAATCTGGAAAAGAGCCCACAGGAACAAGAAAACACAGCCATTGCCATGATTTTCTCATAGGTCTTACAACATTCTAGCCTCATTAATTATTGAGTATTTAATAAATCATGCAAACAAAAAGCTCAACAGTACACACTGTAGCAGATGCATAAACTGTGATAAAAATTACAGTGAGTGATCTTTAAAAATTATTACAGTAAAAGTCATTGCCATTTCATGTATTTAGTTGCTCTGTCATGGGTGCCTCAATTTCCCAAATCAATTCAAAACGTTTACCTTCATAGTCATTTTGACTTTGGGGAGGAGACACAGGTCACCAGTGCCAGACCCAGTGAGCAACTTGGATGAGGACAATAGATGTTTTTATGAGCTTGCATTCTGCTGGATGGTACTCGCAGCAGTATTTACTGTATTTTTTATCACACTTCCCAAAGATACTCACAGAGAGGACTTCCAGAACTGCTTCAGAAAGTGGCAAGAATAATGGGATAAGTGTGTTTGAAACAAGGGGTGGAAATACTTTGGAGGGGATTAATGTGTCTACAATGATTTTTAAAATTGTAATAAATTTTTTTTTTCATGCTGGGGATTGAACTCAGGGCCTTGTGCTTGCGAGGCAAGCACTCTAACCACTGAGCTAAATCCCCAGCCCCTAAAATTGTAATACATTTTTATAATTTAAAATTTAAACACCACTTTTTTAATCAGCTCTTGTATGTGTATGACACCATGAGAAGACAAAAAAGAGAAAAAATCAATCCATTGGGAAAGGAAAGGATCAAGGACAGGTTTAAGAAGGAGATAAGTTTTTAATTGAGACTAAAAAAACGGGTTGGAATTCTGAGAAATGAATTGGCAAAGATTTCCAAGGAGATGGAATAAGTATGAAATTGCCATGGCCCATTTGTGAGTTTTAGGTTAAATTTTAAATGATAGTGGTTCTTAGAGTTAAGCTCTGTATACCTGGTTTTCAAGTGGTTTTTGAATTGGGCTATGAGCAGAGGTTGAAGAGTTCGGTAAAGCAGGCTAGAAAAAGCCTACAATTTTGTAACTGGTGTGTTACAGTTGATTCTGGTGAGGGCGTATGAAATAAGGAAACCAGGGAACTAGTCTCTGAGAGAAGAAAGGGTTTAAATGGAAAACGGGAGAAAAGGCTACCCTTATTACGTAGTAGTAAAGAAATCCACTGTATTGTATCCATGCCCTAAGACACTGTGAAAGGTATAACTTAAAAATGGAGTTGGGCTGGAGATTTAGCTCAGTAGTTAGAGTGCTTGCCTTGCAAGCATAAGGCCCTGAGTTCTATCCCCAGCACATATGCACACATACACTCAAAGGTGTTTATTTAGTGGAAGTAACTTCACAACAACAACAAAAAATCAGGCTATGGCATGCTTAATATTTATTACTTTTATGCAGATTTACAGTGAGACTTTGGAGCTAAAGGAAGCAGAGTGAGAAGGTCTGGAAAACTTGAACCTGGCCAGGGAAGGATGCAGTTTAGAAACCACTTGCTAAAGTGGCTAGCATAAGCAAAATGGACACAGGTACTTTGTACCAGGATAATTGGACAAAAAGAACTGAAGGACTCTCAGAAATCTTGGGGCCATTGCTATCATCACAGATCTAGAGACCACCAGGGCAGAACTGTTTCCTGGAACCACACGGCTCTCTCCTTGGGCTCACCTCAGGCTTCCCTTCCTTGCATTTGTCCTGCAGTAATCTATGGCCACAGCTGTGATTCCAGCAGGAGCAGCTTGAGGACCGGAGCAGACTTCGGTGATCGTGTGGTGCCGATTTTGAAGACATGAAGAATTCAAGAGTTATGGGGCCACAGTGGTTTCTGCTGACATTTCAAAAAAGTCTGGGAGATCAGTCCCTGAAGAGAGGCAATGAGGGCAATGCCTACTGGGCCCCTGAGAGTGGAGCTGCGGGAATGAATCCACAGGGGATACTCCAGAAAGGTTCAACCATCAGCAACACACTACACCTGCTGGGGAGAGCTGCAGATATCAGCACACAGCCCGGGAGAGATCAGGGAAGAGGAGGTGAGTCTGCTTTTATAACCATGTAATTCTTGCCAAGTGGGGGAGGTACTAGTACAGCTCTATGCTTTGCTTTCTTCCCTACATCATTTCTAATTTTTTCCCTCCCTGATGCGGTGGTCACAGAACCAAGTCTGCAACTGTAAGTTCCAGAAACAAGAATGATCCTTAGCAAGAAATTCTAACTACATTTTCAAACTTTATGTCAGAATTCCTAAAGCCTGATGAGGCAGGTTGTGCCTTCACCTCATTAACCCACGGATACGGCACCTGTGTGACTTTACCCAACCTGAACAGGTGAACTGTGGGAAGGAACTCGCTAGCTTTAGACTAAAGTGCCACAGGTGTTCAACTGTTCATATTAAGGTTCAATAGATTTTTTCTGAATAAATGCTTTTCAGTTTGTGATTCATTTAAAAACTTTCTTTTTTTTTTTTTTTAGAATCCAGAAGTGATTCTTGTAACAATTTTGTCCAGGTTTATTGTTTCTTTTGGGAAAAGTGATTTACTGGACTTCTCACTCAGCTATCCTGGAGTCCCACCCTACTCGGCAACTCAGTAATTTTTAAAATCTTGGTAAAGTCTTCATATCTGATATGTTAAGCTACGTATATGTCTTCTAACATCTCCCACTGAAAATCTCACAGATGTGGTGATGAAGTCAAAGAGAAAAGAAGTGTTACTGTGTTGAGATTGGGAGAGAAAGTCACCTGCAGACCGGAGACTGACAACAATTGCAATGTAGAAAGCTGATGATGCCGACACAGAAACAGCAAAGCACAGTCACGTTATGATTATGATGGTCTGAAAAAGGAAGTTTGGGCAGCACATAGTAGTTGCAATTCATCCTCAGGGCAGAAAATGTGAAGATGTCTTGTTAGGGGTTATTTGTCCTCTATAGGAGGAACGCCTTTGTCCCTAGTCCTCTGGGACCCTTGGCTTCCAACTTCTAGGAAAAGTCTCCTCATCTGTTATCCCCTAGGCCAGTAGTGAGAACCTACGGCACACGTGCTGCAGCAGGCTGTTCGTTATCACTGAAAGGTGTAAAAGGTTCGCCATCACTGCCTAGGCCCCTTCTGCCCTTAGCATTGGAGAATGGGCCTCTTTGGGGATGATACAAATGTCATACCTGCTTTTTGATGATGCAAGTTTGAGAGCCTAGTGGCTGTTTGAGAGATTAAAATGATTACCTTCTTTTGCGCCAGTTTTGTGGTCTTGCTGAATACAATTCCATCAAAATTTTAGTAAGCTCTCTGTTTACTACCAGTCAGTTCTATGTCAAAACTCTTTTGGCCATAGTACTTAAGGCTGCCGACTCTCTTACTTTATGTTTTCACTTCTGCGCTTAGCACATTTCTCTCTTTTATTTTAAGGCCACCTGAGTCAATCGCCTAGATTTAGAATAAAACAGCAACATCCTTCCTTTGACCTTTGTTGTAGGGCTTCCACCACCCAGATGAAAAGTCTGAGTGAGACACTGCTGAAAAGGGTAATCAACTAAGGTGCTGTTTTATGAGGCATAGTTATAGCTAATTTTCCCAACTCTGAAGATCCAAATTACTAGGTTTTATATCACTTTTAATCACAAGCCAATGTCAGAGAATGTACCTCCTTCAGCTGAGCTGTTTTGCTTTCATTTCTATTTACAAAGTGGTTAATTCCTGCCCAATATATTTCTCATTGTACTTTGCTAAAAACAGCAAGGGGCAACAAATGCACAAACATACATCAATATTTTTTAACCTCTTGTTGTATGAAGCGACAGGGAAAGTGGGCACATGGTCTGCTTTCCAAATTATCAGAAGTAATAGCTTTATCAAACATTTTCTTGCCTGCAATTATATATTTCCTTGATGTCCACTGACTGCTTTATCACTAAAACATATTTTAGGTTTTTGTCAGGTTCCCTATAACTTTTGTATTAGTTAAGCTACAGGATAAGCTGCTATAATAAAAAGGCATGAAGATGAAGTAACTCCAAAAAGACAGAGATTAGTTTTTCTCTCACGTAACAGTCCAGAGTGAGGCAGCTCTCCTCCATGAGGCTATCCAGAGACCTGGGCTCCATAAGCCCTCAGTGCTCCATCCACTGTGAAAGTCTGCCGTCCGGCACCACAACTGTGATCCAGTTTACAGGAAAGGAAGAGAGAGAAAATCGTTGGCAAACATTTTCATTTTAAAAATACTTGAATGGATAGTGCCCTCTTCTATTCATATCCCTTGGCTTGAACTTGGTCAGATGGCCACATCTACCTGGGAGATAGACTGGGAAATGACAATTAACTCCACTCAGCTGTGTGGTCATGGACACAGCTAAAACTTGGGATTCATTACAAAAAGGGATGAGAGAGATTAGGTATTGGGAAACAGCAGCCTCAGTTGTATGGGAAAAGAGGGAGATTACCATTTAATTTCATCATGTACTGTTGAAATTTTTACCAGGTGCACATATTAGTCTTATAGTAATGACAATAAAGAAGAAGCTGCTAAAATAGCAACTACTTTTAGGCCAGGCAGCAACCTAAGTATTTGGCTCTTGAAAAGGAAATAGCATAGATGTTGAATTTTTTCTTTTTATCTTTCGATTTAAAGTTCTAATTCAAAATGGAGAAATAATTTCTTATTAAGAAACAAACCAAAACATTAAAAGCTTCCACTATTATAAACTCATAGAATCACCATATTAGAGCTAAAAAGAATTCTGAGTTCTTCATACATCAGTAAACTGGGATTTAAAGAGGTTAAATAAATGGTCCCAAATCATAAAGGCAGCAATAGATCCACAGAATTAGAATCAAATTCTGCTGAGTCATTGGATATGTCAACTGATGTATTTTTTGAGGCAAAAATTTCGGTGTAATGTTAAGAAGAGTATGAAAATTAAAGAATAAAATGTAATTATAGATTATGTACTATAAATTATATGATAAATGATAATAAATATTTAAGAAATATAACATAAGCTATATCTTTAATATTAAATTTGCTTATAGGGAAGCTAAATCTGACTCAACTGGCCAAATTACTTTTGGATTATTTCACTATTTATTTCAAAATACACTTACCTCAAATAATAATGTAAACAAGGTATGAACTCAATTTTCTCATGTTTTGAAAGGTGTAAATTGACACGGTATACATAGTAATTTGTGTGTTTTTAAAATCTAAGACTATTCTAAAAGTGAACTGTCTTTTAAGAGAATTTATAAAATCAAGAAGCACTTCAAATGCAAAAATAGAACACAATTAGAATTTATTCATTTATTTATATACACTTAAGTCAGATTTAAGAGCACTTAAAAGATTACTTTATAGTATATGCTATACTAAATATAAGTAAAGATTTAAGTTTTATTAATTCAACAAACATTATGCTTACACCAATTATGTAAAAGAGCAGAAATTATTCAAGTGGATGTGATATAGATACTCACTAAAATAAGCGGGTTATCATTGATTAGAAGGTCCTGTTGGTAGTGTTGTGGTGGAGGGTATGATACTTTAAAAAGTATATACTACAAAACTGGAATTTAAAGTTTCCACTGTAATCAGAGATTGCAAAAAACAAAACAAAAATGTTCAATAGTCTGAAGCAATGATTCTTAGCTATTATGATTTGAAAAAACGTCTAAAGAAATTTTGTGCTGTCACAACTAGGGAGGTACTAGTAGATTATCTGTGTAGAGGCTAAGGGCACTTTTACAATTCACAGAACAGCCTTCCACAACAAATAATTATCTGGCAAAAAATGTCAGTAGTGCTGAGGATGAGAAACCTAAGCCCAAAGCGATTCAATTTAAGACATTAATTTCTTCTCTGCGATGTCATCTTATATGAGACATGAAAAAATAGAACAAAGATTTATACTTACATAAAACTCCTATATTACTATATGCATTTGTAAAAAATTACTAATGGCAAATTTTTGTGAATAACATTAGCCTTATTTAGATAAAGAATGGTTTTTATCTCCTGGGAATTTTATAGTGGAGATATTTTCTTCGTTTTTTCAACAAATATTTAATGGTCATCTACTTTTTAGATGTTCTATGTAAGGTGCTAGAGTGAAAAGCCAGAAGTTACATTAGGGTATGCAAGCACATAAATAAAATTGTAATTATTGTGACTAATGCTATTACAAGTGAATGGAGTTGGTGGTTGGGGATATAGCTCAAGTGGTAGAGTGCTTGCCTAGCAAACGCAAGGCCCTGAGTTCGATCCCCACCATGCCTCCTACCCCCCAAAATAAGTGAATGGAGTCTAGTGACAGGAATGATAACTTCTGTAGCTGTTTAGGGGATCTAGAATAAGAAAAAAATAATAAAAGACAGCTTCCCAGAGGAACAAAGCCTGACCTGCATATTTATATCAGAAGATAGGAGGGTCATATTTGTATATAATGCTTAGTAAGTGATTTCTGCTTTACCAATAGGAGGTTTATTGATGTTCAAAGAAGAATTAAGACAAGGAATATTTTGGCATTTTAGAAAGATTACTCTGAGAACAGTTGGAAAGTGGCCAAGCGAGAGAAAGAGATAATAATTAGGGTCCAAATCAAAAGTGAAGAGGATCTGGAATAATGTAATAATCCAGTAATAAAAAGGAATGAGGAAGAGAAGAATTAAAGGATATTAAGAAGAACCAGTATGAACTACAGACAGGTCAACAACACTTTCTGGGCACGCTAATGTAAGGAAATCCCTTCTAGTGGCAAAAACTGGGACAAGCACACGCTGTTAGATGATTTGAGGGTAGACCAAAAATAAACACATAAATATTTCTAATATAGAAATTACCATAAACTTTATATATAACACAATACAAGCTTTTAATTAATATATTAGTCTTTCTTAAATTTCTCTTAAGAACAAAAGTCACTACAGAATACTTTAAAATACAGATGTTAAGCTTCAGGGCCCCAACCTGACAGTAAACAGCTTGGAAGTCATCACAATCATCCTTACACCAAGAAAAAGCTGAACAAACTGAAAATCTTTTTCTTGGATCCATCAAGGAATTACGGTAATAGGGGACACTCCTGCCTCCCTCATCCTCGCCTCTCTGGACAATTTACTCCTGGGAATATTCATGCCCCCTAATCACCTGTTGAATATCTGCTAACCAAATACTTGTAAACACTCAAAAAATATTTGCTGAAAGATTACCTGATGAGCACAATACGCTTCTGTAAGGGCTATGATAAGCAAAATAGTTTGATTCTTCTAGTTTAGATGTAGGCATTTTATTCTAAAGTTTTAAAAAAAGTTATAGTCGTGTGTACAGAATAGCTGTAACTTTAAAACTATGGGAGCAAAACAAGCCAAACTATTTAGATGTTAGGCTTGCTGTAATGCAGACCATCAAAATCAATTACTTGAGCTTCTGTTGGTTAAGTTTGAATTAGAGAATTCCTGCAAAAGAAAAATAAATGGATGAAAACATAAGAGTTTATAGAAAATATAAATCCAAAGCAATGATGAAAACTTACACTGGGTTGTCACAGGATCAAAAAAGTGATGTTCTAAATATTGAGGTGGCCTATGTGGTGGGAGAACTGGCTGAAGGGGGAAGTGGCTAGGGTAAGCTAGCAGACAAAAAAAAATGAACAGGGTAAGAACATAGGCCTATTCATCAAATGGTCCCCAAGAACCAGGTAATTAAGGATCTGGGAAACCAAACTGCTGATCTGCAAGACAGAAGATAAGAGGAAGGGGAATTTTAACCAGCTTCAAGAATCTGTGCTGGAAGCCAGCCTGGTGGCATACGCCTGAAATCCCAGCACTTGGGAGGCTGAAGCAGGAGGATGTCTGTGAGTTCAAGGCCAGCATGGACTGTCTAGTGAAACTCTGTCTCAAAATCACCAAACCAAACCAAACCAAACCAAATCAAAACAAAACAAAACAAAATAACAACTGAAAAGAAACCTAAAAAACAAAAACAAAACCAAGCAAAAATCTGCACTGAGCATGGTAGCACACATCTATAATCCCAACATTTGGGAGGCTGAGGCAGGAGGATCACCAAGAGTTAGAGGCCAGCCTGGGCTACACAGTGAGTTCTAGGCCAGCCTGAACTATATAGTGAGACCCTGTCTCCCTGTATCAAAAAACTGGAAAAAAAAAAAAAAAGAAGAATCTGGTCAATGGCTTACACATCTGCTACATTACACCACTAGCATCCTTTGTCAAGGCCTCGTTAAACTCTAACACAGGTATTCGATCGAGCTGTGTAAGTACATCCACATCTGTATGGGAGAAGGGATCCCACTTCATTTTCAGTTCAGTAAGTATTTTTTACTTTTTTTTTTTTTTTGGTGCTGGGGATTGAACTCAGGGCTTTGTGCTTGCAAGACAAGCACTCTAACCACTGAGCTAAACCCGCAGCCCTATTTCTCACTTTAAAAACCTTGGGAAGACTAAGTTGTAGCCCATTCTTCCTCACATGTTCTTTGTGAAAGAAAAGGATTGACAAGGATAAACACAAGCAATGAGTCCTCTCTGGGGGCACTGCAGTACTTCTCAGGAGACTGTGCCATTCAGGAGGAAGACAAGATGTTCTGTTCATCAATCTGTTAGCGGGGTGTGTGTATGTGCTTCAGTTTATGTGTGTGCAGGTGTGCAAGTGTATGTGTGTGTTAAAGGAACCTGGTAGGATTGATCAAGTCTCAGACTAGGACTCACCTTGCACCTACTGGCAGCAAGACATAAACCAGACACAAGTGCTGTCACCACTCTAGGAAAGAGAAGACGTGTTAGGAGTGTAGCTTAATCCTCCTTTCTCGGCAAGGGGAGACATCAGAGACAGAGACAGACAGGACGCGTGTGTGTACACGTGCGCACACACGCACGCACACACACACACACAGATGCACTGACATGCTCCTAACTTAGGGTCAGAGAAGATGGAGGGTCTGTCCCTCCACATCATGCATGGCCAGTTGAGAGACAAGAAGAAGAACGAACTGGAAACTCACTCTGGATGGTTTGGGTAGACAAATTTTTCTTCAGAGACATAACTGAACCAGAAGTCTTAAAAAATTGTGTAAAAGATGGTGCACCTGCACAAAATGAGAGAAATAAAAACAGTGAAATAATCATTGGCAAAGTTCTCTAAAATTAATGCATGATAGAAGATAACAAAGTAATTTTAAACAAGAAGCAAAAATTACCTAGAAGCAACTTTCTTTCTAGCTCCTCTTGGATTTTAAGAAGAATTCTCTCCTGTTCTAAGGCTTCTATGTACTTTGAGTAGCACCAGGTTGGCTGGAAAAATAATTTTCAAAGTTGATTCCAGAAATTTTTGCCTCCAAAAATATGCAGTGTGATCAAAATATATGGTGAATGTTTAAATAAAACATTTTATTACAGTAAAAGACACATTGTCATTAATCCTCCTCAAAGTCCTCCCTCTTGCTTCAAATACATTCATCTCATTGTTCTTTCCACTTTCTGAAGCAGCTCTGGAAGTTCTCTGGTATGTTTTTATGCAGTATGATCAAAAAATATGATGAATGAATGCTGCTGCCTAGTGTCATCCAGTGGAGAGGCAGGCTCTTGAAAATATTACCCCGTGTCCTCACCACCTTACTCAATCCAATGGCTCTGGTGCCCTGAGACTTCTAGCTCTTCCCCAAAGTCAAAATAACTATGAAATTTTTTAAAAGGTAAATGTTTTAAATTGATTCGTGATGAAATTTAAATGTTCTTTGAAGACTCAAGGACATTCCGTTTCAATCTCTCCTAGCATTATAATTTCAGTCCTGTTTTCAAACAAACACACCTCTCATTCTTTCCAGCGACTGAGTTATTGTGCCCCATCACTCAGCGCTCTGCTGAGGAAGGGAGACACCTGTGGCTGCCTGCTGCTTACCTGTCGGCCGTACGCTTGCAGGCCTAACAAGGATTCACTGGCTAAAGCAGGCGTTTTTGTAGTAGACCCCGTAGTACTCGTATATTGTTTGGGTCCAACCTGTAATTATATTAAATTAAATTATTGAGAAAAAGGACACTGCTATGGGAATATCAGTTAAGAAATTATAACATCATATAAAAAAAGTTTCATGGTGAATGCTACACTTGAGATTTCATCAAGTGACTGTCCCTTTGATCTTTAATTTTCTTTCATACTACTATAAAAATACTTAAAAGCTAATGAGATAAAGGATAAAGTTGAATGTAAAAATCTCTCCTAAATTTTAGCATACAAAAAAATCACTATAAACATTTTCATAAACATCCATCCAGACTTTCTCTTTATGCATAGAGAAAATGCATAAATAATTATGATCTCTAAATTTTAATATTTCTATTTTACTTAATAAATTTTGTACAAATGGAATCACACTATATGTGCTCTTTTTAAATCTTCTTTTTCATGGAAAGTATGAGGTGAAAATGTTCCTATGTGAAGAAATACAGAACTGGAATGTAAGTTGGGCCTTTGTATTATTTACCATAATACGTTTATTTGTAGAACAGTGTCCTCACATACGATACAGTCAAATATTTATTGAGTGATGAAATGAATAAATTACATCACCATTTTCAACAGCTGAATGGTCTTATGCACTTAAATATTTGTTGAATGATACAGTGAATAAACTATATCATCACTTTCAATCTGAGAGTATGGGATATGCCAGAGATAACTTAATGCCTCCTACTACAAATTTAAGTCATTTCCAACTTTGTACTATTATAAATGATGCTGTGTACATACATTTTGTGCATTTTTATGATTCTCACCTTTAGAATAAGTTTCTAGAAGTGTTTGCTAATTTAAAAAGAAAGAACATTTTAAACAATATATGTCTAACTGCCCTCAAAAAGTTCCATTTAGACTTTCTCCAATAATGCACAAATTTGTATGCTTTTCTTCATACCAACGCCAGATATTGCCAATATTTTCTTTGTTATCAGTATTCAAGTCTTTGATTACAGGGGAGGTTGAACATCTTTTAATGCTTTTAATCATTTGTATTTCTTTTGTGACTTGCCTGTTAAATGCTCTTTGCCCAAATTTCTGTCAAAAGTATTTATCTTTTCTCTGATTTATTTTTATAACTTACATCATACATTATATTTCCCAATATATCTTATAATCTGGTTTATTTTTGCCGCTTAAAAGTTTAACATTTTTACTTAGTTAAATCACTGTAATTAATTGTTAATGAATTTGATACTCTTCCTTTCAAGTATTTTACATTAAACTAGGTAGCAAACTAGATAAACCTTTTTCATGAGTTTCACTTTGTCCTATCACAACTTTCTTCAGACTATGCAGATCCAGTTAATTCTTTGATAAAAATAAAAATGAAAGATATTATTTCTTGATATTATATTGATATGATTGATATATTGATATTATTTCTTTTGTAAAAAGGGACAATTACTGCTACACTATTTATATAGCTAACATTTACCTTATGACACGCCCAGTGCTTTATTAATCCTATTCTGGGATGTATGTTGTACTACTATTCTCATTTTACTAATAAAAAAAAAAAAGAAGTCTGGAGAAGTGAAGTGGTTTGACTGAGAGAACTAATAAATGGTAAGGCCAGGATTCAAAGCCAGGTAGTCTGATTTTAGAGACAGTTCTACTACTGTGCTATAACTGTCTCAAATGATCAAAGAGGACCTTATGCTTATGTAGTCGAATGGCTTACATGAGTCTTTTATTCGCATCAGACCATGTCAATTAATCCCCTCTGAATCACAGGAGAGCAAAACTATTATCACTGGTTAATAGATAAAATTGAGACTCAGAGTTAAAAGTCATGCCCACTATTACCTAGGGAAACCTATGCTCTGCAAAGTAACAGAATTTTTTCAAAGCATGTTTTATGTTACAAAAAAAAATCATGTTTCCTCTATTACTTTCTTCTATACTCATCCATTCATATTACAAAAAAATCATAGTTTCCTATATTCATTTACTCATCCATCTCCACTGATAATAAAATTTTGTGGCAAACATTTGCTACTTTATTGGTCTTCCTTACATTTTCCACATTAAAATAAATACAAGTGTGAAATTTACAGGTACTAATAAGTGGTACCAATAAGTTTATTGTATATAATAAGCACATTTGAAAGTAGCCTGGCATGGCAGTATTATAGACAGCTGAGTCAGGTAGAAATATTACAGGCAGTCAGGCAGCGCTGGGCCCTCAAGGGAATCACTATTGAAGATGAGAGTACACTACAGCTATGGCTGGAGTTGCATCCATTGAGGGTCAGACCTCAAGATAAGGATGGAATGATTAGAGTTACATACCTGCCCCAAGGGTAAGCAATGAACTAAAGATTATGCTCATCCGATCTGGATAAAGTCTAGGCAGACATCTGTCACCCAGGTGGGCGACTAGGACCTCCAGATCCACCTCATCCCAAAATGTCTTTGCTCTTTCCATGTCCATTTGCTACGTGACCTGCTTCCCCATTGGATCAATATTGCATGGACAGCTATACTTATAATGTTACTGGTTGATCATAGTTTTGACCCACGTTGTACCCACCTCAGGATTTTGCTGTATAAAACTTTCTCTGAAAAGTGGGCTCTCTGGCAACCCATTCAGGTCCCGTCCTGTCTCTCAGGAGCTCTCTCTCTCTCAAAATTTCCTACTCTTTTTTTTTTTTTTTTTTTTTTTTTTTAGCTAAAATTTCCTACTCTTAACTTACATTGCTCCTTAGAATTCGTTCTTCGATTTGGGGGAACATGAACTCAGTATGTCTGACATCTAGCAGGTTGAGAGTTATATTTTTCCCCCTACCAGCAACATGTGCCTGTAGTCCCAGTACTCGGGAGACTGAGGCAGGAGAATCACTTGAGTCCTAGAAATCCAAGAAGTGCCTGGGCAACATAGCAAGATCCACCTCCCCCCGCAAAAGTATTGAAAATGTGAAGTCCTTAGGATTACTCTAAAAGGGTTGCTTTTCCATTGTCAATATTTTGTTCACTTAAAAAAAAATATTTTGTTCACTTTTACTTTTTTTGCAGGAGTGGTGGTGCTGGGGATCGAATTCAGGACCTTGCACTTGCTAAGCAAGTGCTCTACCACTGAGTTAAATCCCCAGCCCCCTCCACTATCAATATTTTGTACCTAACCCTGTAACTCTGTTGTTACCAATGAACAGATATGGCCCAAATGAGAAGGTCAATTACAGACATTTTCCCATTCCCAAAATGTAAAATATAAACATCTGGGGTTTTCTTTAGAAATGGAGGCAGGCTGGGCACTTTGTGACTTATACTTCACAAATTTCTTTCTTTCTTTCTTTCTTTTTTTTTTTGGTGCTGGGGATCAGACTCCGGCCCTTGTGCTTGCCAGGCAGGCACTTTAACCACTGAACTAAATCCTCAGCCCCCCCCCCTTTTTTTTTTGAGATAGAGTTTCACTATGTAATGCAGGCTGCTCTTAAACTCATTATTTAGTCCAGGCTAGCCTCGAACTCACCTGCAATCCTCCTACCTCAGTCCAGAGTGCTGGGACTACAGGGATGCGCCACCACACCCGGCTATACTTAGAAATTTTGCAATGTTTCATCCTGTAATTTTAATACTGAAAATGCTGGTACAAATTATTTGTTCATTCATTCATTCATTCATTCACTCATTCCCTGATTTTAACCAATATATAATGATTAACAATTGAGCCTGTCTTGGATGCTAGTATAAGTGCTTATGAAACCTGGATGAATAAGGCAGATACTATCTTTGATGATCTCCATCAGCAAAGACAGCAGATGCAAAAACTTCATTACAGGACAATAAAAGTGTGATTTATGAGAAGATGGAACAGAATCGCAATGGATGCTGCTTGTGTGGCCCAGGAAGAGTTAGGAGGCCTTCTCACAGAAGAGGTGATGTGTGAACCACAGCCTGAGAAATTCAAACACAAGTCTGAAACTTCCAGATGAAGGCTGAAAGGCCACTAAAATCCATATTCTATAATTTCTCTATATATTTCCTAGCCTAATTTCTTCCACAAATTCACACATATAATGTGCCTTTTAAAAGTGTGATTAAATCCAAAATGAGTTGTCTTACCTTTCCAATTTTTTCATCATCCAAGACTGACGATTTCTTTTTCTGCTTATTATACTCTTGTCTTCTCTCTAAAGCACTCATAATTTTTTCATCAGTCAAATTCTTCCTAAACTCACAAAACTGTGGCCAAAATTTAAACAGAACTCCAAAAATTGTCATCTGTATAAAAAACAATGTATGTCTCAGATTACAATTTTATACAAATGTACCGATTTAAACTCTAATTTACCATAATAATGGATTAAGTATTCTATCTTTAATATACACCATGTTTCCTCCAACTTATTGTCTCCAGACTTCTTAGTATAGTTCAGCTCAGCACATGCTTATCATCAATGTTTTTTATTACCAATGAGAAGACTTTCTTTAAAAAGAAAAACATATACCAAATACTTAAAAGTCACTTTATTCTTTACGTTTCCCTAACAAATTGATTGTATTAATAAAGAATCCATTAGGTCTTTTTTAAATAAGAAATTTATGTTTTCTTTTAAAACCTATACTAGTTGATCTGCCACATACTCTGCTGTTTTATGCAAGTATTCCAAATATTCGGTTCATCAAGGGAACCCCCCACCCCTTTTTCTTTCTTTTAGAGAAAGGAAATACCATTTTGCCTCTGGAAAAGCTCTTAAACAAAGCTGCAGATCTAAGAATAAATCTCGAGTAACTTTTAAATGATATAATCTCTCTTTTATGCGAGAGCAAGAAAAGTAACGTTTAAAAAGTCAAACGATATCCTAGACAAATGCTTTCTATGAGGACACTTTACATTAAGTGATTAATTGTGATATTTGTGGAGATAAGAATAGTTGCTCTAATTCCTATGCCAAGTTTTTCCATTAGTTCCAGAGGTATACATTACTTTCAAGAAGGTAGGACTTGCCACATCAAATCAAGTTCAACCTTTTAAGGCTAGGAATAGCTTTTACCTAATGCCCTGAAAAGAATTAAACCATCCAATTAGGTTCGGAGTCAACTGTTAAGGGAAAAAGTGGCAATTTTTAAAAAGTAAATGCTGTAGTAATCAACAGAGTCCTGAACAGGCATAGTTCATTATTATTCTCTTCCATACATGAATGTTACTAGTAAGTCTAAAATTGTTTACTCTTTGTAAAATGTAGTTTTATCATTGAATCCTATAGCCTGGTGAGAGTGTGATGGTAGAGTCTAGGGACAATTTATTTCATGAAATGGACTTTTAAGAAATTTTCATTTACATTTACCTGCCATTCATTTAATTAAGTAAATCCCATTTCCCATTGTTAAGGGATCACAGTAGTTATACTGAGCTTCTTAAGCTTAACTCCTACTACTCCTTTATTTACCAACTATTGGTTCTCCTCAGTTCTGTCTCCAAAATCCAAGTCATCTCCAACTCTCAAATCTATGTACATATTTACAGGTGGAAGGCTTAAACCTAATCCGAAATTACCCAATTAGAACACAATTTTTCTTTTTTTCTTTTCGGTGCTGAAGATCGAACTCAGGACCTTGCTCTTGCTAGGCAAGTGCTCTATCACTTGAGATAAATCCCCACCCCAGGACACAATTTTTCAATGGAAGGTATAAAAATGCTATATTCTCAAAAGATGCAATTGAGATTTTAGGTTAATATCTATCATTAATAAACCTGTACTTTCTTCTTTTTGGGGGGGGTTGTTGTTATTGTTTGTTTGTTTGTTTTTGAGATAGGATCTCACTTTGTAGTTCAGGCTGGCCTTGAACTCATTATGTAGTCCAGGCTGGCCTCGAACTCTCCACAATCCTCTTGTCTCAGCCTCCCAAGCACTGGGATTACAGGTATGCGCCACCACGCTTGGCTTAAACTTGTGCCTTTAGAACCTTAAAAGATAACTAAATTGTGGATAAGAAATATTTTAAAAAATACAGAACTACTGTGCTTACTGTCAACAGATGGACAATGGTTTTAGTCTGAGTAGAGGGACCAATAAAAACTTGGCTGAGCAATGAAACTTTCAGAGGCTACATGAACAAAAATGCTAAAGTAGCAGTTTGTCATTTACTATTCAGCTCTTTTGCTCAATTTTGCTCTCATTTTCAATATGATCTTACTCTTGTTAGTCACGACAAATCTCCTGTCATGTCATTCATTCACGTGGTCGAAAAATGCCTACTTTGCCAGGTGTCTGGGCCACGAAGATAAATTAAAAACATTCCCTGCCCTCAAAAAGCTTACAACCTAAAGGGAAGTCAGAGAAAAGGATGTATCATGTAAGTGGTAAGTGTTGTGACAGGGACATAGAAGGGAGAGAGGATGACAGTACACAAAACTCAGGAGGGAAGACAGTAAGGACCACTGCAGCAAGACTCAGGGAGAGACAGCAGGGAGGTGTAGGAGATGCAGCGGGTATGTAGGAATAAGGACTTCATTTGAGGGCAGGAAAGAAGTGATGTAATCAGATACATATTTTGAAAAAGACTGCTCTGTTCGAAGTTAAGCGGAATGAATTGAAGAGAGCCCAGAGGCAGGGAATTTTGGTAATTGATGTGAAACCTGCTGCAGATCTGAAGGGAGGTAGTGGGGTACAGTTGGAGCAAAGTGGATAGTATGACAGATAACAAAGGGACAAATGGATAGGCTTGAGGGACTGATTAGATATGAGGGTAAGGGCACAAAGGTGAGGAAAGACATGCGAATGGTAACCAGGTCTTTGGCTTGAATACCCTGGTAGAGGTGGATGCCATCTTCTAAGTATCCTTAGGGAAACAGGAAGAATAAAAGATTGAGAGGGATGAAGCCCCCAAATAAAGTTTCTGTATTTTCAGATACTTTGAAGTCTGTATCTGTGACTCCTTTTCAGGAAATCAGGTAGACTTCAGAGGCTAGAAGCCACCGATAAAGCTCATTGTTTGCAGTGCTAGAACAAACAACGTCAGCAGCTCCAGACACCTACCCATCAGACTCAAGCTCTCTGGAATAGATGGGAGGTCCTGGCCTGGCTCATCAGCACCCCTGGGCAAGGCTCAGTTATCCCTTAGACCCTTTTCATTAACAGATGCTACAGTTCTGGTGCAATGTTTTGTCTATTTCCCTCTAGCACATCTTCAATCATACCTCTGTATCTTTGCCTGTTTTAATGCATAATTTGGATTGTGAGTCCACTTTCAGTTCCTTAGAGGACTTAGAACACAGCTGGTTCACAAATGAATGTTAAGAAATAACGGCCTTTTTCCATGCTCAAGGGCAATCATGTTCTAAATCTCTGTTTCATATCACTTAATTCATGACATGGCCTTCCCTATTACCCCCAGTATAATTTATTTTTCTTAATCATTTTTTAGGAACAACATCACTAAAAGGCTTTTCAAAATGCAAATAAATTATGTTCACCAAGTCAATGTTTTCTATTATTTATCTTAAAACGAAGTAACTTGAGCAGGTTAACAGCCATGATTTTCCTTTCATGAGTTTGTGTACTTTATGTTGGTTGAGTACTTAAATCTCCTCTCACTTATTTTATGAGCTATGTGAATATTCCAATCTTTAAAAATATACAAATCTTAGGGCACACATATTTTACACATTTTTGTGGTAGCATATATTTTAAAATGAGATATGAATGGTGGGAAACGAAGGCAGTATTAGCTGGAGTTTTTTTAATATATAAGTTAAAAACAAAAATGGTTATCACAAAAAGCCACAGTATATTATTTAATTTTATTTGCTGTACATTATCATCAACAAAATAACATGTATTTTGCTAGTTTTTTATATGTTGGTTTTTTATATGTTGGCTAAAATTAAATTATTTTTTAACTTTTTACTTTTTTGTTACTATATGTTTCTGATGTAACAGAAATTCATCATGAGGAATTGGTATATACATGTATTGACTCTTAATCCTTTTTACTTCCCTGTCCTCCTGTCTTCCCCCATTCCCACACCTCCTTCCCATTCCACAAAGTCTATCTCCCTATCTCCTATTATCTATTTTTTTTCCTCTTTAAATTATTTATATTTTGAATTTCTCATGTAAGAGAAACCAGGCAATACTTAACCTTCTGTGTCTGATTTATCTCACTTAGCATTATGGTCTCAAAGCACATCAATTTTCCTATAAATAACTCAAATTTATCCTTCTTACTTTTTTTTTTTTGAGACAAGGCTTCACTATGTAGTACAGGATTGGCCTTGAGCTCACTATATGTAGCTTACTATGTAACTCAGGCTGACCCCAAACTCACTGTAATCCTTCTGCCTCAGCCTTACAAGTGTTGGGATGACAGGCATGCACCACCATGCCTGGCCCCTCAAATTTACCTTTCTTTATGACTGAGTGGTACTCTATTGTGTATATATACCACATTTTCTTTATCAGTTCATCTATTGGTGGGCATATAGGCTGCTTCCAAGAAGATAATTTAAATTAGATAGAATCAATTCTAATACTGGGAGGATCCAAATTTTGCCAAATATGAGTAATATAAAAACTTTAAAAGAATATCTACATTGCCAATCTATTTTAAAATATGCTTAGCCACATGACCTGATATCTTACCTGTGCCTCTCTAAATATATATGGTCCTAACTCCTTCCTGTGTTCAATAATCTTCTGGGCTTGTTCTGCTGGAATGTCAATCTGTAAAGCTGGTGGAATACAGGAATTAATGAAGCAGTTGATAATAGTTGTGATCTTCTTCTGTATGACGGACTCGTCGCAATGGGAATGGCACAAGTCCTGAACAAGAAGGAGCAAAGAACAGAATAGAATGTGATTGCTGCACTACTAGAGCACTTTATGGAACTGTGTCATTGTGGATTCCAGTTGATATATACATTTTAACTTCAGGTCAAGAGGGCACTGGGACATGTCAGGGATATCTTAAAAGATCATTAGCTTTTCTTTCTCTTGGATTTGCGGAAACTAAGAGTCTGACATATAGGCCATACATCAACACAAACTTCTTTTGAGCCTGACCACTCGTTTCTCTAGGCCAAGGGCCTAGAGCTTGAGTGGCTACTTTGACTCATGTAACAACTATATATAGAGTGCCTGCTACATGATGAACGCTGAGCTGTGCCTCCAGACACACCCCACACCCTTGAAAAGATCAATCTCTGCTGGAACATAAGCATGTTACTCAAAATCGAAATAGTTCATGAACATTACAGCAGAGGAACACAGGGGTCCTGGGAGAACACGGGAACGGGCCTCTGACTCATGCTGCAGGTGGTGTCTGTGGACGCTCTCCTGACCAGACTGCTCTGTACAGCGACTTGGGGTCAGAAAGGCCACCAACGAAAGTGGGCCTGCTGGTGGATAACAGGTGTCTTGTGTTGTTTTGTACCAAATGTACTTCCAGTTGTCCCATCACATTATCCTCTTTTAAATTTTTTATTATAGATAAAGAACTCGAAAATAACGACCATATATTAAAATGATCTATTTTTAAAACCACAAATGTAGGGTTCTTCTTTCTTTTTCTTAATAAAGAGGGAGCTTAGCTTGAATTATAACATTTTGCTATCAAAGACACTATTTTCTTTTTCTTTTTTCTTCTTGGTGTTTTGAGTGCAGGCTGGCTTTGAGGTCACTATGTAGCCTAGTCTGGCCTTGAACTCACGGCAGCCCTCATGCTTCTGCCTCCCAGGGCTGGGATTACAGGTGTGTGCCACCACGCCTGGCAAAGACACTATTTTCTAAATCAGTTGAAGCAAACAAATTTGGAAACTTCTAATTCTAGGCCAGGAACAAGCCAAAATTTATTAAGTACCCAGTGCATGCCAGACATTGTCTTATGGGTACCTGTCTTATGGATATTATTAAGATAGAAAAATTCTGGTACCAGTCATATAAAACATTACACATGCTTGGCAAAAGTTACGTGTGAAAAACTTCATGTAAATGTTGCACTGTAACAACAGGACTTCTCAATTTGGCATCACCTCAAAAAAAGGCTATTTATATCACATATGTTTGGTATGTTACCAGATAGGCATTATTTGCAATTACTAGTGAGATTATCAGGCCCACCAATAATTTGATCCACCAATAATTTGGTGGGCCCGATTTATAATCATAAAATATAAGCTTTCAAAATAAAAGCAAATTTATGAAGTTATAAAGTATTAATTTTGAGTAAAGGCATAGAATTTGATAGACTCACAATAGATATTTTTCCTAATTGTGCTACCCTATCGTGCCACTAGCCTCATTAATTCTTAGAGCTTATTATTAAGGTTCGAGTTTAAGCAAGTTTTCCTGGAGTGAGCTTTCTGTGACTTGCTTTCTCCAGGAGAGACATGCAATTTACCCACTCCCATAGCATCCTGGGCTTCCTCACAGTTACCCTAATCCCACTCTCACAATCGCCTTGCCTACCATTTAGCTGCCCCTCCTCTTGACACACTGTAAACTCTAAGAGGGATGACTATTTTGATGATTGTTAATCTTGAGGATTTAGCCTGGCCCTCATAGGAGTTCAGTAAATATTTGCTGAATGACTAAATTCTTCCAATGTTTACACACACACACACACACACACACACACACACACACACACATTTTTGATTAAATCATGGTGTTTTCTAGTAGCTAGTTTTAAAGTAACATCTTTTTCCATCATTGATTATTCCCCACTTACAACATGATTTTTATTGGCTGCAGAGTATTTTGTTTTGGAGCTGTATCGTAATTTACAAATGTCCCTTGTTGTACATCTGGTCCTTTCCAACTTTTCACAATCCAGAACAATGTTTGATTAAGATTACTCCATGCAGTTCTTTGTATATTACCACAATCATTACTGGGAGGCAGCATAGTTTTGTGGTTAAGGACATGAGCTTTAGCAATAGAATGACTGGGTTCAAATTCTCTATTACTTAATTACCTGCATGATGCTGGGAGTTTCTTATCTTTTCTATACTTCAGCTTTTTTGTCTGCTAAATAACACCTTTGGCCTCTTAGGATTCTGTAAGAAAAACATCCTCGAGCCCATAGGATTCTTGTGAGGAATAAATTCATTATCAAATGGGAAGCAAGCATTAGGACAGTATCTAGCAGACAGTAAACAGTAAGAATAAGCCAAGAAAGGCCAGCTCACAGGGCTTTGCCAGGAGGAATACCTTCCAACTGGTGAACTTCCTCAAGCCCAATGCAAATGGTACCATTGCTGCTGAGGCCACCCTGACCTCTCATCTCTCCATCCCAGCATCACCTCCTCCATGGTAAGCTATATCTCATCAGAATATGGGTCAGGACCAATATAATTTCCAAATATTTGTTTTCATGGATGTCTCCTCCTTAAGGAAGGACCATGTGCTGTATTCACCTTATCATTCTTACAATCTAGCATAATGGCTGGCACATTTGATATTTAATAAATGCTTTTCAGATAAGCAAATTTATTCCCATTGCCTGATTTTCAAATTTAATAGCATATTTTAAATACAGCTACTCACTATTGTAAGCCCTGCATGCTACACCACAGAAAAGACATTAAAATGGAGCCGAATAGCAGCTGCAAACTAAGGGTTGATTCTATGGGTTTTTTTTCAAGTGCCTCTTTTTAAGGTTTATTTCAAATCTTCTTGCCCTAGCAGGGTTAGGCATAATCATGTTCATATTAGCTTAAGGATAATTCTGCCCACCCATACTGAAAAATTGCCTATTGTGGAAACAGATTGTGAAAAACCTTCCCCACATTTGTTTGTTCATTTGTTTGTTTGTTTTTTCCCATTACTGGCTGAGCTGAGAATAGTACACAAACAGTTGATAATAGAAAAGAGTAGAAATAGTTTCATGGAATGTTGGAGAAGGCTTGGATTTTATCAAGCAGTCACTAACTATATACTGAGTAACTGTATTAGTGTGGCATAATATATACTTAAAACTGTAGGCCAACTGAAAGCATTATACGCCTAACTTCTAGTGTTAATTTTATTTCTCACCTTTAAAAATAAAATGGGCTGCTTGTAGGGAAATAAGCTGGTACCCTTGAGAGCACTGAAGCCAATGCTAGGTACCTTAGGCACTTGAAGGCATTTATTTATTTATTTATTTATTTATTTATTTATTTATTTATTTTGGAGATAGGGTCTTGCCATATAGTTCAGGCTGGGCTTGAACTCAAAGTCATCCTTCTGCCTCAGTCTCCCAAGTGCGAGGATTACAGGCATGTGCCACCATGCCCAATACTTGAAGACATTTCTTTACTGAAATCTAAACAGTGTAACAGGGAAAATCCTTTCCTCTAAAGGTAAAAATTCTGTATGGATCTATTAAATATTTATACCAGAAAATAAATGCCTTTGCACCTAACTCCTTGTTCTTTTGTTTAAATTTGGCTATTCTTTTCTAATAAAAAAGGATTTCTCATCTTGTTTGATTTATCTATAAATATCTTTGATTACTATTGCTATAAATATGGCTGGGAGGAACACTCATAAAGAGGTCTTAGTTATGCGGCTGTACTGAATATGGGTATCTTTGAGAAAAAAATGTATATAGTACATTTACACAGCACATATATTGCATATATATACATATGTGTACATACATATGTAGTACATTTATTGTACATGATACATAGACAAGCATTCAAGAACTACATACAATGCATGTTAATACCATACAAAACCAAATACTATCATTTTAGGTCTCACCCTTTCTCTTCACTGTATATTATAAGTCTCACTAGACAGTGAACAATAAGCACCTCAAAATTTAATTATGCGTATGAAGAAGATGGCAAAACCTGGACATCTTATACAAATCTTGTCCATAAAGTTATAGTTAAGAATCTGATATGTTAATGCATTTCTTCCTCAAAAAGAAGGGATTTTCCCCAGCTCCCAATACAGTACCTTATATTTCTGTACTTCTTGCCAAAAGAGTACCCCGTTTCCCAATAAATCTCCTTTCAGAGTCACAAAACGTTGAAACTGTCTTGCAGTAACTGGATTCAATAATGCTTTACGAAAAGCAATAATTTCACATGATGAAGAGATCCACTTACTCTCCACCGGCTGTCCAAAACAGAGAATGCACAAAATCAGCTATGGCTTAAAATATAAAAATAAAGTCACTAATTAGGCTAAAATTACCAACTTCTATTTCCTTTAATTTTGACTGTTGAGATTTGTGGCATGAGAACAATAGCATTTGGCAACTTTTCATTCTCTGTTCCTCTCCTTTTTATCTCCTTTATATTTTTATGGCACCATTTTTTTAAAGAAGTACAAAAAAAATAAAAGAACTGACTAGATGATTTAGAACACATAACGACGTTGCTTAAGAATGTTAACAGTCATTACCGTTTTGTGAACACAGTGAAAAAGTACTTCTTAGTGCATAGTATGAGTTCTGTGCTGAAGCAGAACAAAGTAATCATAATGTTATGATTATCATTAAATTACTATTTATTTTATTATTACATATTTCTCTAGTGTTTTAAAAAGTAAAAGCAGTTAAATAATTGAGACAGTTTTTCATTTTTTAGGGAAAAATATCAATTAATTCTAATTTAAATGGAAAATTTACTGTAGAGCTTTGCTAAAATCCTATCTGAAGAGATCACATTTTTAAAGACTTTTTATATTATTATTTAATAATAAGTTATGATTGATAATTATAATAAATAAAATCATTTTTAATAATAAAATTCCTCTGACCGATTTACATACCATAAAATCGAGACGTATTCATGGTGTTTTAGTAATGCTTGTGAGTATTTTTATCTACACTTACTTTAAATCTTCATAATTTTGAAGTATATTTCCTTTTCTTACTTTGATCATTTAAAATCACATATCCAATCCCCTTTACCCTCTTAGATTAAAAAAACATAAGAAATAGATTTTATTGAATTTACCAAATACATTTTAATTTTATTGAAGTTATCCAAATTGATTTCAGCATATAAGCATACAAGGAAGCATCCTTCCAAAGGCAACATTTTAGATCGACTTACAAATTATACTAATGATTAAATTACATGAAAAATATCCATTACTGACAATGCGTAAAATAAATACCTTGAAACAAATCATATGTGACTATTGATGCAAGTGTTTAAGAGAGCTATGTAAAAGTGCTATGGAACACAAAGGAAAGAGTAACTAATTCTGCCTGGAAAAGTGAGCCCTTTACAGAAAGGGCCCTGAGGACGCTGTCTGAGCTGGCGCTGAGAAGGGAAGGCAACTCCTGGCCATCTGGATGAGGGTGGTGCCACTAACCTGATAGAGTGCACAGACGCGTATCACTATTTCAGTGAGGCACATGCCATGTTCTCCAGACAAAAATTTAAGACCCTCACCATCTGGTCCTTATTAAAATTATAGCCCTATAAATAGGAACAACTATGGATTGGACTGGGATGTTTATTTAAAATCCACTCAACAAATAATGTTTTAAGACCTGCTTCTTAAGATGCTAAAATTTAGTAATTTAACTAAAACCTGTAATTTAACTAAATAGAAAATAATATAATATATAATGCACAATAATATAAAATATAAGCCCATTCTGTCAGTATTTTAACAAAAATATAGCAAAAACCAAATACTAAAAAAAGATTATTTCAAGAGGAAAATACAGAAAAGATCATCCTAACAGATACATACACTCCTCTAACAATGAAATTAACTTCTAATTTAGTTTAGTTTCAGTTTTTTAGACAGGGTCTCACTACGTAGCCCAGGCTGGCTTTGAGCTCATGGTGTTTCTCCTGCTTCAGCCTCCCGAGTGCTGGGATCACAGTTGTGCATCACAACATTGGGCTCAAATTAACTTCTTTCTTCCTTTGTTAGTTTTCAGTGGGTCACCTAGATCTAGTTTGACATTTTGTCATGACTTGAAGGAGAACAAATACACATAAATTTACAGGCTCAAAAAGAAGACTACATTCATCATGCTTGTTAAGAAGCAAACTAGATGATTACTAGTGAGATAGAAGAATCTTATTATAGTGATTTTAATAATTACCAAAATGATAGTTATTATAATTCTTTTAAAGCTAAAATGTAATGTTAAATAAATGTAAGATGACTTAACTTGCTTATTCTGCCTCATACTACTCATCATTTTTGTGTAATCCACTGTCAGTAACAAGTAAACTACCATATGCTGGAAAGAACAGCTTGTCTCAACAAATTCATCATAAGCAGAATAAAGAAAAATACTTTTTGTGGTACTGGGGATCAAACCTAGGGCCTCATGCAGAAAATATATATATGTATGTTTTATTAGTGTATTAGTATATGTTTGCAGTCCATAATAATTAAATTCATTGTAGGAATTGGTACGTGTATGTAACACATTTCAATTCCCTTCCTTTTCTTCCCTCCTTCCACTCCCTTTCATTTTTCTAACATTGGAGTCATCTGTTTATCTTATTTAATACCTTATAAAGTTAATTATCACATATACAGATTGAAAACCAGACCAGTAGGCCAAAGGTAACTTTTAGATAGATTGTCTGCACTGGATTACACTACCTTTTTTTTCCTTTCTCTTTTATCCTATTATCCATCTTATTTCATAGTTTATATATATGTTAAGTTTTTCATATAAGAGAAACTATGTGATATTTAAGCTTATGTGTATGAGTTACTCCACTTAACATTATGGTCTCAAGGTGCATCCACTTTCCTACAAATGACTCAAGTTTATTCTTTTTTATGGCAGAGTAGTACTCTACTGCATATAAATACCACATTTTTTATCCATTTATCTGTTGATGGGCATATAGGCTGTTTCCAAGATTTAGATATTATGAATTGTGCTGCTATAAACATAGATATGCATACATCACTGTGGTATGATGTCTTCAACTTTTTTGGGAAAATATCTAGAAAGGGAATAGCTGGGTCAAATGGAATTCCTACTTTTAGTTTTCTGAGGAATATCCATACTGATTTCCACGGTGGCTGTATCAGTTTACAGTCCTACCAACAGTGGAGAAGGGTTCCTTTCCTACCACAGCCTTGCCAGCATTTGTTACTGGTTGATTTTTTGACATTAGCCATTCTTTCTAGAGTTAAAGGGGATCTCATTGTTTTAATTTGCATTTCTTGAATGGCCAGCAATGTTGAACATCTTTTCATGCATTTATTGGCTGTTTGTATTTCTTCCTCTGAAACATGTCTGTTCATTTCAGATGAAACTTTTTTTACTTGGGTCTTTAAATTTGGGAGGGTCTAATTATTTTGAATATTTTATATAGTCTAAGTATCAGTCATTTTTCTGTACTTCTGCACAGCAAAAGAAACCACTAACAGAGTGAAGAGACAACCTACAGAATGGGAAAAAAAATGTGGTATACATTTAAAGGCTAATCACACACTTCTAAGGTTGAACAGATCAAGAAACTCTTTAAGAATTCTTTAACAGTCACACTTTCCCCCAAATTCCATGTGCAAGTAAGAACAGTACTAGTCAGTGGGTTTAGCAGGTAGTGTCTATAGTGATGGTCACTGGAAAAGAATGGGAAGGAAAAGCAGTACTTCAGATGGAATTTACAAGAAGAATAATATAATAGTTACTTGCCTTCCAGACCCCGATTTTCCCTTCATGCTTCTGTAGTAAAAACTCATCTGCTATGTCTTTCATCTGCATCTAAAAGCAAAACCAATCATTTTATCCTATTATCCATTCTGTCCACAGTTTTGAAATCATTTACTAATTTAATAGTTTAAAAACCAAGGTAAAAGTGAGGTTGGGTAAGAGAGAGTGCTGGTCAGGAATCAGAGAATCGGACCAAGAAGCGGAAGCCCTCCAGTCCTGGTTCTGGGTGTCCCTCATTCTTGGAACACAGTTTTGTCACCTGCAAACATAGACAACATCTAATCGTATTAGCCTGAAGATGGATGACATTTTCACTCAGACTCACACAGGAACTGAAGCTACAGAGGTAATTATGGCTTCTCAGATTTTTGTGCTATTTTCTAGCCATATACTTTTCCACAGCTAATTTTAGAAGAGTCCAAACTTACTGTCAACAGAGAGGGAAATACAGTGGCTAGTCTACGATCCACATGTCTGGGCTCAACGAAAGTTGGATGGAAAATATTTGGGGAGAAAAACATGTGTCTATACCAAACATGTACAGACATTTTTTTCTTATCTTCATTCTCTAAACCATATAGTATAACAACAATTTACATGGCATTTACATTGCATAAGGATCTTACAAATAATCTAGAGATTTTTTTTTTTTTTTTTGGTGCCAGGGATCGAACTTAGGACCTTGTGCTTGCAAGGCAAGCACTGTAACCACTGAGCTAAATTCCCAGCCCCTAGAGATGATTTTATAGTACATGGGAGGGTATGTGTAGGTTATATGCACATATGATGTCATTTGAAATGAGGAGCTTGAACACCTTCAGATTTTTGATATACATGGGGGTCCTGGAACCAGGCCTCCATCAATGTTTAGAAACAACTATTTCTTGGGATTACTGCCTATAGATAATACTTTCTCTTTCTGGGAAATTGCTCTCATGCCAAATATATGCTATTGTGTCTCTATGTCCCTGCCCATAGCAGATTGATCCAGGGGCTGATCTAGAAAGCCAAGGACCAAGACCACTGGGGCTGAGTCTTTTCCCTTTTTGTTGAGGTGCTGAGGTTTGAACCCAGGCTTCACATATGCTAGGCAGGCCCTCAACCACTGAGCTGCATGCCCAGACCTGAGCCAGTTGATAGCCACAGGCCCAAGGAAAAATTTGGAAAGTTTTTGCTGTGTTCTCAAATCTGTCTTGGTCTACATCTTTTCTAAAGATTGGGTGTCAACTCTTTCCCTAAGTGCATGAGATTTTAAAATAAATTCTCATTCCCTCTGTTTTCTTTTGGCTTAAGGTTATTGCCAGACTCAGTTTATTTTGCTGACCACCCAAAGAATATTAAGTCAGGAAATGACTACAAGTTACAATAAAAATTACTGTGGTAAATATAATGAGAAAATGTGGTAAATAATATTAGTAAGCCAAATGTCCTTTTACTTATCTTTGGAATTGGAGTTTAGCTGAAGAAAGAAAATGAGGAGGTTTGAATTTTCCCAAAGCTTACTTCTGGGAACTTTTTGCCTAAAACAAGTCGGGCTCTTCTCCATACTATAAATTCTACGTTCCCAGCAGTACTAAATTGCTCAGCTCAAAAGACTAGGGATATTCCCAGATACATAGGCCTCCAAGTATCTCATAAATTCAATACAATGGAGTGGGAAGGTTTTTCAGGTTCTTCCTGAGCAGTATTATGGCTTATAATATCCCTGCATTTTTTTTTACCCTTTTATTATTTTTGCAAAGATCAGGCTTTCCTGATTTTAGGCATGACAATGACATTTTAAATGATTGAATACTTGCTTCATATCAAATAAAAACAAAACAAAACAAAAACACACTTTACAAAGTAAAAAATAAAAATCCTTCCCAATCCCCATACCAATTTCCAGAACAATTGCAGAACAATTTAGCTGTTTTTCCTTAAGTACAAACAAAATTATAGATAGAAGGATGAATGAATAAGATATAGATGGATATGCACGGACATGCATACATAAGACAAAGAGAAGTAGATATAATGGGATTGTCTTCTATGTATTGTTCTGCATTCTGCTTGTTCCACTCTATAAATAACATCTTTCATACCAATACGCATGGAAATCTCATTTATATAATCTCACGTTATATGCAAACCTGTGTAGTTTTCCATAGTGGAATTATTGTAACTCACTTAACAATTCCCCCACATGACATTACAATGAATATCTTTGTATATCCTTTCCCATTTATGTAAGGACTTAATAATATTAAAAATAACAACTATGTTGATAGATAACATGTGTTTGCTGTGTGCCAGGGACCATGCTGAGAAACTTAACACACACTAATTTCATTTCATTTTCACAATAATCTTATGAAGCAATTTCTATTATTAGTTCCATTTTTCAAATGAGGAGATTAAACTTATGAGACTTAAAAGTGCTATGAATGATAAGTGGCAATGTTGAGATCAAAATTTGGGAAGTCTGACTCCATACTTTTAACCACTACCTTCAGAAGTACCATGGCTGGGTCAGCAGTCACTGTGGCTGCCAGCATACACTTGAGGCTTTGATAGGCACTGCCAACTGCCATCCAGAAATTACACTGATTTCCATACCTTTATCTTTTGTCGAGCTGCAAACTGTTCACTTGCAAGAAACAATGGCAACCACACTCTTTCCAGCCTATTTAGGACATGCTTCTGAATTTCAATTAAAACAGGTGCATCAAGCTGTTCATGGAGAATCTTTCCCCAACCACCACTTAACTCCATTATCTAAGAAAATAAAGGTGAAACAGAAACTAAAAATTTATGCTTTGTTAAAGAAACACTAACAGTCATTCATTCATTCACTCTGAACCATTTGCAATGCACCTGAAAGTGCCACAATTTTTATTTTCTGCACAATATCTGGCTACGTTGTATATAGGTATGACAGACAACTCTCCTAACATCAAAAAAGAATTGTAGTTTATGTGGTGGTTGTTTCAGATGTATCATTTTGCTTTCCATGAAATCTTGAAAAAAAAAAAAAACAGGAGTGGAATTTTTTTTTTCCCCTGAAGCTGAGGATTAAACCCAGGGCCTCAGGCACATGAGGCAAGCACCCTATCACTGAGTTCCATCCCTAGCCCCAGCCATGAGAATTTTCATCAGTTGTGACCACAAACAAAAACACCACTTTCTTCCACTGAGTCATTACCTTCAACTATAAAATGTGAGTATTAATTTATTAGTTTTTCAAGTTCTCATCTAAGTCTAAAATTCTACAAATCTGTGATTTTAGTCAAATTGACCCATTTAAGAAAGCACTATTTTTTATGGACAAGGAAAATGAAGTATTAATTAGTTAAGGAACAACCTTGATGCAGATATTATCAATACGTATGTGACTGGCAAATGCTGGGTTGGGAATGGCAGGCTGACAGTAGTGGTAGTGACGTAAGGCCATCCTGACAATTTCTGAGAAGAAAACAGTAGAGCAGGAAGTGGAGAAAGGTTGTATTTTAAAAGTCATAGTCAGACTTTCACAGGTAGCATCATTTAAAAACACAATTTCTTTGTGCCCCAAATCTTCCTTTTGCATAATTGTTGGCCCTCACTAAGCTTGTGGTAGCTATTTCTTGCTGTAAATCATTCTGTTTTCTACCTGTTTCTGTGTATACACTGCACAAAATTTCTGGATTTCTTACTGGAACAGGTACCTTTTTTATGTATTTAGTTCTCCACTGATTAATAATATTAATAAAATATGACTACTAATAATATTGTTTCATATAAAAACAAAAGAGGAAACTCTTTTTAGTCCTCTTTCAATAGTATTAATCAAATAATCCAAAATAATATTGCTTTTGCATAAAAACAAAAAAGAAAAAATAAGAGAAGAACTACCTTGCGAATCAAAGATCAAACTGGCTACACAACTGAAACGAGGACCAATGTGACCTCTATGAATCTGTCGCGACAGGGACATGCTCAAGTACAAAATAAGCACGTAAAGAAGCAGTGGTGGAGATGGAGAAGGCTCCGAGAGAAGGCTCTCTGTGGAGCCACCTATCTGCTAGGATGGCAGCAGTGAATTTTAGAACCTCAGAGTGTTGTATGTACTACAGAGCGTTCACACAGTAGCATCAGATACCATGAAACCTCACGCAATGTAGCACAAGCCAAATACAAAACAAATGCTTTCCATGTGTTTATTCATACTTGTGCTTATTGAGATACTCAACCGGTTCTGATAATGTTTCCCAGATTTGTGTCTCAGGGAACTAACAGCAAAGCACTTTTGTCAAAGTTGCTTAATTTTACGATTTCTTCTCCCTCTTCCTCCTAAGAGCTCTTGTCTAGTCCACTCCCACCAAAGATATAACTTACTAATTTGGTTTGCTCTATTCATGAATGTCTCTGAATTTTTCTTTATTTTTCTGAATTTAGCATTAATCTGAATTTGTGTTTTATAAATGTACACCGATAGACTACATATCTTTTAAAATTCCTAAATAAAAAATATAATATACTATACATTTGATCTTTATGTAGTAGTATAGAACCAAAAAACTTCAAAGTAAATAAACTATAATCCTTAACTATTTGTATTTCAAAAGCATAAAAATTGGGACATACTTCATGAGGTAAAAGTGTTACATGAATGCTCAAATTCATGGCTGAATTTCACTATGATTTTTTTTTTTGCTGTAAATCTAATGACACTATTATTATTAACAAATCGTGATTAAGGCTATTGGATTTTGATACAACGAAATGGTCAAGCTTATGTTCCTACTCAATGAAAACAGAATGTTCAAAGATGGATTATGTTTGAAATAATAACAGCTAGGAGAAGAGAAAAGAGGTAGAAATTTGGCTTAATGGTTGATACTAAGTGTGTTCCTACTTGTTCAAAGGCACAGGGACCTTATCCCTCCTGTTCACCACGTTGTTCAGATCACCTGGAACAATGTCTGGTGCATCAGGGGCATGGATATATATATACGCTCAAAGAATGAATAACTCAAGTATGACAAGTGCAGAGCTTTGTTTTTACCCCCAAATTTCTAAGCATTGTCCACTTCACAGACCTGGATGAATGAAACTTTTTGTTTGTTTGTTTGTTTTGAGACAGGATTTCACTATGCAGTGGAGGCTGGCCTTGAACTCACTATATAGCCCAGGCTGGTCTGAGACTTGCTCCAATCCTCCTGCCTCAGCCTCCCAAGTGCTGGGATTGCAGGTGTGCGCTACCACACCTAGCTAAAGTAACAGTTTTTTATAATATGTAATACTTGAAAAAATTTTAAAACATTTAATTTATAGATACTTGTGAACACCTAAACAAATGAAGTATTCAAAGTGTCTCACATATAAATCCTAAGAGCAAAAAAAATTTAAAAAGACTTTTAGGTTGTTGGCAAAAAGAAACAACTGATTGGGTTTCACACTTCAAAATAGAAAATAAGTTTATATGTTGATACCTCATTCTGTTGATGTGGAGAAGCTGGACTGTTGGGTCCAAAGAAATATTTTTTATTAAGGTATTTGTTTTTAATATGTATAGATTTTGCCTCCCTTTGATTTTGATCTCTGTAATTTATTCTTCGGAAGTGCTCGATGTCTGTCCAGCACATAAGGTCCATGCTAAAATAAAAACAAAGAAAGTACAGCCTTCTTATTTATTTTTCTAAATTCTGGTAAACATCCCAAAAAGCTTTGTTTTGACAGGACTCAGAAAGTGGTTGGTCTTGACTAGCACAACTGGCCAAAGAGATCACAGAACTACTGAGCACAGTTCTGGTGGGCCACTTAGCCTGACTCTGCTATAACCCTAATCTTTTTTTTTTTTAATTTATTAGTGATGGACTAGTATCATCTTCAAATATAGGGGAAATTCCACATATGTCCATTTGACAACAGGCCAAATTTAGATCATTCTCATGACAATGAGGGAAACACAGTGTGAAATTTGGCTCCCAGTTCTAACCAGTTTCTGCTAATTTGGGAAAAAAGTATAATCAACATTTCAGTTTATGCACACCAACAAAAAGTAATCCGTACAGTTCTCAGATGATTGTGTTCATCAGTTCTCACCAAGAGAGGTAAAAGATATCGCACTAAATCACTACTACAATGTGTTGAATCAAAACCAACAGCTTAGAAAAATGATGCTTTAAGTGAGAAATATTTAAAAATGGTTATGTTCCTTACCTTGAAGAATGAGCTCCAAGAAACTGCCGGAAATGTTCAAACTCCAGCTTGTTGTTAAGCAGATCATTAAAACTAAAATGCTTGTATTCTTCAGGAACGTTATTCCAGTATTCTGTTTGTTTAGAGATATCAGGGAGGGATAAAGTACCCGTTCCAGTTTCACCAGTGGTATCCTAATGATGCAAAAGTTTCAGAAAAGTTTCTTAAATGCAGCAAATTATTTACAATTTTAAACAGAGAGACTGAAAGAAAAATCAGCTATTAAGCTGAGGTTGCTTAACCATTCACTGGTAGAACTGGACAAAGAATGCGTGTGATTCAAGCTCCAGCTCACATCAGGTTCAAGTCTGTTTCTTTCCACTCCATCCCTTTCATTTTATGGACACTTAGTAAACATCTACTATATAAAAAGCTATTGTTTTTAAAATATTAATTCTATTAATTTCTTAATATAGAAGTAATATGTCTTTTGTAAGAAAAAAAGGAAAATCCTACACAATATAGTACTGTCCGGACATAACCACCATTCACATGTCTATATACACCCTTCCAGTCTTTCTTGTATATATTTATATGTAGTTTATTAAAAATGAAGATAAGTTTATACCCCTATATATGGTTTTTGTAACTTCGTTCTTTTTCTTCACAATACATAATGAACACAAAACATTCTTCCATAACATAATTTTTAAAAGTTACATTGTGATATTGATAGAAATCTCCATATAAAAGTTAATTTTTAGTTAATTTTAAGATCTCTGATGTTGTGTGGATAGTTTAGAACCCTTAAACATAGAAAGGCTTATTCTTTGAAAAGCTCTTCATTATATAATTCCTTATAAAATTAATTCACCTCCCTATTTGTTTTTGTAGAGTGCTAAGAGATTACCAGTATTTTTTAAAAATTCTCTTTATGTTTAAGGATTATAGAGTGTGTGTGTGTGTGTGTGTGTGTGTGTGTGTGTGTGTGTATTTGCATGTGTGTATTTATTTATTTTTTGAGATAGGGTCTTACAATGCAGTTCAGGCTTGGCTTGAACTCACTATGTGCCCAGGCTGCCCTTGAACTGGTGGTGATCCTCCTGCTTTAGCCTCCCAAATGCTGGAATCACAAGCATGCACCACCAGATCTGGCTGAATGTTATAAATTTTATTTCCTAAAGTTTTAAATACAATCTTATAATTTACTACTTTTTTTGATTTTTATGTATTCTTCCCAAGAAAGTAGTATCTTAAAGAGAGAACTTCTAAGGTTACATTAAAAAATAACTACTGTTTTTGTGGAACTTTTTCCATACAAGAATAAAAATTTTAGATAAAGTTGGGTGTGGCGGTGCATGCCTGCAGTCCCAGCATTTGGGAGGCTGAGACAGGAGTTTCACCACAAGTTCAAGGCCAGCCTGGGTTACATAGTGAGTTCAAGGCCAGCCTGAATTACATAGTGAGACTCTGTCTCAAACAAACAAACAAACAAACAAACAAACAAACAATCAAACTAAACCTTACCACTCAGAACTATCCTTAACTTTTTGGCATATATCTTTCCAGCTATTTCTTTTTGTGTATGTGAATGTATGTAGAAATACATGTATAATTTTACATAAACAGGATGAGACATTATCAGTGTTTTTTCTATACATATTTATATAATATGTCATAGGGATTTTAATAGGGCAATTAACTGTCATTTTTATACAGATGCACACATTTAATTTTATGGTTTTATATATCTATTATACTTTAGCCAATACAAGTTTTTTACATATACAAATACATAAATCAAAACAACACTTTTATATCTTAGTCAAACCTATGATCTTTTACTGACTTCCTCAATTCCTTTCCATATTTTTTTAATGTTTTGTTTTTGCTGTCACATAAGTTTTTTTCCATTTAGCACAACTCAATTTAACTCTTGTGATCTAACAAGAAGAAAGAGCTGGTGCAGAAATAAAATAACTGATAATATTCAAAGGACTATAAAATGGCTTCAAGGCTCAAATTTTTGGTCAGCTCAGTTGAATAAGTTGCTTGGCTCCTCCTGCTACTTTGCTTTGTTTTTCTGACTCTGTTGTTAGATGTGACACTTGTCAAATGTAGCATACTAGGCAGAAAACTAGCAGGAAAAGGACACTCCTAGCTCCTATTTTATCAATATATGATCTGCTCAACACCAGTGTATAAAGTGGTAATGGTCCAGCATAAAATGTTTGTTTTTCTAAGTAGGAAAGTGTCTTACCCCAGCTTTCTTGGGAAATGACTCTTTATACAAAGCCTGTAGCTTTCTGAGGCATGTGGAGTCTAGCTGCCTATTTTCTTCCACCAGGTCCACCTAAAAAAATAATAACAAAGCTTGTGATATCAACAGATTGTGCATTAGGAGAGAGTAGGATGCATAATTTGCCACTATTAGTTAAAAAAAACATGATTGCCAATAAAGAAAATTATTTTTGAAGTGAAAACAGGAAGATCAATACCATTAACAATACTAGCTACAGCAAAGTCCCACCTTAAATGCATGCAATTAAAAAATCCATACATTTATATGTAATGATACGGGGCCCTTGGCGATCACTCCTCCTTTCTGGACACCTCATTACACTAACAGTGCAAATATGTTGGTCATATTTCCAATTTCTATATTATGAAGGCAGACACTATTAGCTTTAGGAACCAAAAAGTTTACAGACATACAAGAAATGACCAGACTCCATACTGTTATTAGTCTGTAAGAAAAGGCTTTCTTGCTGCAGCAAAAGAAGAGGCAAACATCAAGTTAATCCTCATAAGCTGTTCTCCATCTTCAGAGTCTGTAAAACACTATTTTATATTGTCAAGCAATCACGACTGCTCTGTTTCTCTGTTGCAGGGAAAAAACCATTTGGCTGACTAGCTGCTTAATAACTTCCTAAGTTTAATATCTAGCTTTGGTAGTCTCCTCAAGTATCCTTTTTGAGTAATAGTCTACATTATACAGTCAGCTGGGGTTTTACAGAAATCTCTGAGCTGAATTTAAGGACGTTTTAAAAACTAAGAAAAAGAGATATATTTTTCCTCTTATTAAAACAGTGCATAAACTGTCCCATATATAAGAATCACTGCTGATGCCAAAACTTTTTGAGTTAGGAAATTTAGTCATAATTTCAAAAATGTTTTTATTATTACAGAATATCATACACTACATTTCTTCCATGCAATAAATTATATATTTTAAAAGCGACTACAAGAGAAAATTTTAAAATTTCAGATAATATACTAATTTTTCTAGTGTAATATTTGCATTTCTCTAGTAGAAAGGACACTACGATAATTTTTTAGAAGAAAGAGAATCATGAATGAAAATTCAGTCTCACTGAATTCATCACAGTATCAAGTAATAACTTCAAGTAATGAATTAACAAGGCAACTCTACTCAAGGTGTATTGGTATTGGTTTTAATCACTCCACCTACCCTTCCTGGTGGAAGATGTGACTGTCTAACCCTTTTTGGGTAGATACGCATAAAGAAAAGCCATACAAAGACGGCAGAGTTCCACCTGAAATGACCTCATGCGCAGGGGTACATGCATTAAGTTAATGTAAAAAAAAAAAATCTAAGGATGGCTTTGTGATTCAAAATAAATATTTAAAGAAATTTCCTCCACTCATCAATAAGAATAATGAAAATATTCAAGCACCAAGGCTTAAAGTGAGCTTTTTTGGAATGAAAAAAGATGTGTTGAAACTTTCATCCAATCAAGCAGTCTGACCTGATGGACATCTGGGGGTACTTTAAAATAGAAGCACTGAAGTCAGAGGACTTTTCACAATACGTATGAAACATTTATATTTTCCATGGGCGTAATATTTACTGTAACTCATCCACCGTAAAATGAACGAGCTGTTTCCATTAATCAAAATTAAGACCACTGCTGAGACATGGAAAGAAAGGACAAAGCCATTATATTATCATGGCATATTTTGTTAGTTCACAGAAAACTAAATCTCAGATTTCTCTCTTCTGACGTATTTGTACAGAGAACTAAAAATGACACAGATTTAAATTTTTGTTAGGAGACAAATGGGAAACTGGCAAATATTAAGTTAATAAACATTTTCCCTGCCCAAGTTTTGAGCTTGCCCAAATCTTAACCCTAAATCCTTGGCCCATGTGAGACCTTGTTCAGTTCTTCTCTCGCGAGTTAACAGCATTGTTTATCATTAGTCATGTAGTAGAACAGAAGGGTTGCCACAATACCTTTCTGTAAGTAACTTGGTCTGACTTTACCATCTTCATCCAGGGCTCCAGAAGGAGGAGAAGGATATATTCTTCTGCTGTATCAAAAAGATCTTCAAATGGTGGATGTATTTTCATATAAATTTCTTTCTTGTTTTCTTGCTGGAGTCCAATGTCAAGAGTGGCTGACGGAGCAACATATGTGGCAAAAAGATACTGAGAGGATGTTAGGAGAAAACACAATGGTTAGCAGATCCTCAGCAAAGACATTTAAGAAGAAAGAAGAAGAAGCAAACAAGCTCAAGTGGTTTTTCTCAAAAAGATGAGTAAAACTTCTTACAACAAAGTAATGTGTTTATTCAAAAGACTTTGTTTTTCCTTCTATCTCTTCATTGGCAATTAGCAATTAGCCAGTTTTTCTCAGATGACAAAATTATGAGGATGTAGTAGGATTATTATGATTGATTAGAAAGTTATAAGCCTCCTTTCCCCTGATGTTCACAATATTTCTAAAACATTCGTGGTACTTTCCAAAGTGTTTTGAATGCTTTTTTTCCCCCCTTTTGCAATGTCAAGGATTGAACCCAGAGCCTTGTGCATGCTAGGCAGGTGCTCAGCTCCTGAACTGTATCCCCAGGCCTGACAGGCTCATTTAGAAACAAGAGGCAAGAATACACTGGAACTGAAAATCTGGCTATTACTCTTCTAACCTAGACACCAAACAGACTACTTGCCCTACACAGTTTAGTTGTAGAGTTCTAAGACTGTTTCTAATTATCCTTTTCTGCTATAAAATCTCTTACCTAGTATCCAATGCTCTGGAAGAGATACAGGAAGGTGATAAAAGTAAAAGGGAAGATACAGGCAAAACTTCCAACAAAACTGCCACAGATTTCTAGTCCACTCTATTCATTTGTCTTGTTTCTCAATAATAGTTATTCATATCCAGGAAGCAATTTAATAACATTTTATTTTTAAATTTTTACATACTAGATATATGATACATACTAGATATATGATACCATGAACTTCGGTCTTGATCATGTTTAGCCTCAACTCAGGAGATTGTGTGTATGAGTACGTGTGTATGTGCATGTCTGTGTATGTGTGCGTATCTCCATTGTCAAATAATTGGTCTTATTAAAATCAGACTCATTAAATAAGTCTTGTTTAAAATAACCTTTAAAACGTTTTAGAGTCCACATTAATAACATAAGCACTTACTGAGGATTTACTATATCTTAGACACTTGGCTAAGATACTGGCTGTCATGCATTTATCTTTACATGCATGCATACAGCCAGTATTCGCCCTGAAGGAGCCTGTTTGGTGGTGATGTGGAGATAAAAATCAGTAGTTATAATGCGGTGTGGTACATGCTATCACAGGGCATGTTTTGCAGATAAGATTTTCAGCGACTGCCTGCATAATCTCTTAGATTCATCTCCCAGTAATCTCCTGTCGGACTTTACACTCAAATACCAAATTTTCTGTAATTTCCCTAAGTCCTGCTGTCTTGCCATTACACATCACTGAACCATTGCTCCTTCAATCTTAGATATTCACCCTACCCTCCATGCTTAGTCTGCTTGATAAATTCTGATTTTAAAAAAAGACATGAATTTTTTTCTCCTCTTGAAGCCTCCACTCTCCTGTACGTCCTCCCTCTGTTACACTATAATGCAATTCCATATTTATGTGTTTTCTCTTATGGTCTGAGAACCTTGAGGGCAAAGACTAAGGTTTCTTCATCTGTGAATCTCCAACTGTTTTTGGCAGAGTAGATTCGTAAACATTTACTGAATTGTATTTAAACCACAGAGAAGACTCATTTACAAATTGGAATAAAGAACGAAAAGTTTTAGAAACTCTCCAGGAAGAAGATAATTTTTAAGCTGAATCTTAAAAAATGCTCCCAGAGTCAAAGAAAGAGTTAATTTAAAGGTACTGACTGATATAAGTAAACAGTGTTAAGAATTCATACACAAGCACACCCCCCATGTATATTAGAAGAGGTCTTTTGAAGCTAAAGCACCAAAACAATTGAAGGTGCTGGTTAAAATGCAACTGAAATGATCCACCAGGAAGATGGAAAGCAAATGAGGTCACAATCAGGATAGTAATACAGTACAATAATATGCAGGGGAGAGTATCAACAACTAGATTAAGTCAGGTGTGGTGGTAAATGCCTGGACTACACAGCGAGTTCAAAGCCAGCCTGAACTACACAGCAAGACACAGTCTCAAACAAACAAACAAACACAAAACAAAACAAAGAGCTAGATTAAAAGAGGGAAGGCCATGAGGAACAGTTAAAAGGGAGCACTGTATTGTCTAACATATAATGGGCACTCAATAAATATTTGCTAATGGTTAGGTGCAGTGGTGCACACCTATAATCCCAGCTACTTGGGAGCTGAGGCAGGAAGATGGCAAGTTCAAGGTCACCCTGGGCAAGCTGGCAAGACTTCATTTCAACATAAATAAATAAACAGGACCAACGATGTAGTTTAGTGGGAGAGGGCCGCTGGTGTCTTCCCCAGTACCACTTTAAAAGATGCTAAATGGATGAATGGAAAATCAGTGATCTGAAAGAGGAATTTCAGAGTTCAAGAATTTAAAGTCAAAACAGTTACAAATTACAGTGGGTTTCCATATATGGCCAACCAAATAATTAACTGAAGAAAAGTAGAGAAAAAAATGGGGAGTTGGGTAAGTAGCAATATGCCATTAATGTGGATACCAAAAAGCTTCAAGATGATAAAAGGAAGAAATTTCGGTTATGTACTGAAATTTCTAGGAATAAAAAGAGAATTTAAAAAGATCTTCAGATAATATTAGTGAGGTTTGTGAGAGGAAGAAAACAGCAGATGGGGTAGATTTCAAAAATTTTTAACTGTTAAAAGATGACACTTGAACAGCAGCAGAGAACAGTCTTTCTTCCTGAGTAACGTGAAACACAGGGAAGGGGCATACTTCAGAGGCATGATGCTTTATTCAATAAGAATTGTAATCTACAGTTCATGTATCTACAAAAACTGGAAACCTCACTAGAACATAAATACATAATCTGCTGGCTGGAATAGTCCAAAGTGAACCATACTTTACCAAATGATTTTACAATATTGAAAGTGAAATTTGCTTCACATACAGAAGCGCGCACACACACACAGACACACACACACACATACACTGATTATGGCAAATTTTTCTAATCTTGGGAGTGATTTAGGAGAATGACTTGCAAATTTACTAATCTAACTAGTAAATTAGATGCAAGATTAAGATTACGTCAGATTCAAATCTATCCTTAAACATTTTCTAAGTTGTTAAATTTTTCAAAGTGACTAAATTAAACTGTCATACTTAGGTAAATTAAGGAACTACATTTAAAAATGTCTGTTGGGCTGGGACTGTAGCTCAGGAGCAGAAATGCTTTCCTAGCATGTGTGAGGCTCTGGGTTTGACTCCCCAGCACCACAAAAAATTAATTGGGCACCATCTAGTTTCTCTTACTTTCTTACACAATCAGGCCAAGGACTGTTCTACACTAAAATGAACATTCTTAATTCCTTCTTACCTTGGTCAAGGCTCGATTTGGGGACAGCAAAATCATTCATTCATTTCTCCAAATCTATCCTTAAATTTCCAATAAAAACTACAATGGTTAGTTGTATTATAAAAACAACAAGAAAAAACAAAGTTTTAAAAATAAAAAAATAAAACCTCAGCTGTGATCTCCAAGATTGTTAAGGTTTTGCTTATTTGGAATATCTCATTTCCACCTCAACGCTGCCATCCTCTTTAAAGCTCCCAATTGTGCCTTTATGCTCCCTCACTTTCAGCAGACTTTATTTCCCATTTCACTAGGAAACACCACTGGTACGAATGCCCTTGCCTTTCTTCTCAAGAGCGCTCTTCTAAATCTTTTTGGTTCTCTAACCTTTCAAAGGAAGATGCTTTCCAAGCCTAAACCGTTCCAGTATGTTGTGACTGCACTCCTCCAGAACTTGCAACACTGATCTTTTCCTTAGTGCTCTGTGCCCTTCATCTACCTTTCCACCACTTCCACTTCCTGCTTTATGCTAAAGAGTGAAGTGACTCCCATTCTAAAATATTTTTCCTCACTTTTGAGATTTTCTCCTCAAACCATTACTCTACTTTTCTCTTCTCTAAAAGTCTTCACCCTGATTCCTCAACCTACTGCAATCTGGCAATAAAACTGGTCTCCAGGATCACTGACCACCACATGATCACCAATACCGTAGCTTCTCTCCTTAATCTTCATCCGACTAGATCCCTTGTAGAGCTTTGACACTGCTGAGTGCCCCTGCTGACTCCTTCTTCTGAGTTCAACACATTCTCTGCCGATTTCTACTCCTCCTCAGGTAACTTTGCTGGCTTCTGGCCCTCCCTAAAAGGAGGCACCCAGTACTGGTTCATGTGCAATTACATTTTCTTCTCAGTTCACATTCCCAGTTTCTCCCACATGCCAAGTTTCTCTCACAGGACTTTAGTACTATGCACTCTAGATTCTTTATCCCTTGTCCTCCTTTCCCCTTTCACTGAGCTTGTATTCACCATAAAGGACCCAGCTTCCTTGACTTCCTTGACTTTAGGCTTAGGTATCCTACCTGTATGCTCCCAGGGGCCCTGTACTTTCATGCTCTGTGAAATTCTGTGAAGATAGGGAATGGGTCTACCTCGTTTATTACTGTTTTGCTATCATCTAGCATATGGTAAATGTAGAATGAATGCACGGAAGACTTACCAATCAGCTATATGTGGGAAAAACTCAACTAATTTAGACCTTATCCTTTCTCTGAACTCAAAACCTTACCTTCCACTTGCCTACATGTTACAGTTTCATGAATATCCTGTGGACCCCACAACTCCATGGGGCTCAATAATGGACTCCACGACTCAATAATATAACACATTACCCTTCCTAACCTCCCAAGCCTGTTTCCCTGTTTCCAGTTTTTATTAATAACACACCATTCACAGAGAAATCTTTGACTGTTTCTCACCCCTCCTTCCTCCTTAAAGGTAAATCTAACAGTTTAGTCTCTACAGTCAAACAAAGAGAAACTAACTGGACTAAGCACAACATTATTTAGGAGGAAGTAAGCAGCACCAGCTCTGTTCTAACAAGAACAACATATTATCCAGGTTTTTGACCAAGCAAGGCTAGACCTTTCCCAGACTATTTTCTACTGCCTTCTTTCCTGACCGCCTACTCTTATTTTGCTCCATGTAGCCACAGTAGGTCTGTGCATATTATTTAGCTGCATAATCCAGGCTCAAGATGGTGTAATTAAAATTAATGCACTAACTTACTGCACCTAAATGTAGGTATTTATTTGCCCTTCCACTTTATTTAGTTCCTCACAGCTGGGTGTCAGAATATTGTTCTTTATTACCTAAATTATTTCTCTTTGATTAAACATCAACTCCCAATCCATGATAACCAGCTTAATCCTGAAGAGTATTATAGTCTGCTCATATTCCTGATTCTGTCCTCCTGTTACTGTAAATTACAGAGCCAGGACTGTTAGAAAGGGCTGGAGAGGTCACTCATTCCTCGCATCTGAAGCCTGCTATACCCATCTGTCATCTTCCACTGAGGCTGCACCTCTGCTCCTCCCTTCCCAGGGTGGCAGGAACAAAAGCAGTCAAGACAGTAAGGACAAGAAAACAGAATTCAGTTGTCATTCCTTTATTAGGCTACACAGTAAATTTAACTGATTTGTAACATTAAAATCTGAATATGTCTAACAGTCAAGAAACAATATAAGAAAATAACTATCTATAACCAAAAGAGATACAGATATAAAAAACAAAATAAAAAGCTGAACAACACTTTCAATTTTTAAAATATTTATAAAGATGATAAAAATCATGTTAAGTCAACATAGACTGAATTTGTGATGAAATAGGAAGATCCTATCATATGAGATCTGGATAAAATAGCCTAGTTATGAGGAAGAAACATTGTTTCAATATCCTGGGTCTTTTGCTGCTTTATTGGCCACCCAGCTCTTCCTTTCTAGCCACAGAGTAAATAACAAAGTAGCTCCTGTTGGAGGGAAAATGCTCCCTTCATGTTCCAGTCAGCCACTCTGATTCACAGTGAAGCAGAGATTCACTCACACACAGCTGTGGCCGACTTGATTCCAATTTAAACATTAGCTTACCGTGCTTTAACAGCCCAGCAGGAAAGTTTTTGAGAAGGGATACAAGCGCTGCCTGTCTGTGATCAGACCGCCTGGCACTACACACAGCACAGCTCTGAACGCCATCTCTCCTGGAGACACTCAAAGGTTATGTAATCAGGAAATGCATGCTGGGCGGCCTGCCCTACACCTCTCTACACCTGTGCCTGTGACTCATTTTCTTGGCAACTGCATCAAATAAGAGGGGGGAAAGCAAGGCCTCTTTTACAGTCCTGAAGGCCTGGGAGTTCATTTTCTTGTTTAAACCCTGAAGACTATCTGATGGGTAATAAAACTAGGAAGAGAAGAAGATGTAGGATGGATACCAGGGAGCGAGGAGGAGGGGTTAAACATTAGAGAAAGAGGAGAGACAGAGAGACAATAAATGGGAAAAAAATGAAGACCAAATATAATAAAAAGAGGGTGGAAGAGAAAAACAATGTTTTGATAAATATTTTGCTTTCCAGTGGGCATTAAATGAAGAATATTTAATTTAAATTGTTTTTAATACACATTAGCTGGTTGGCATTATAGGGAAAGACTGTTTCTATGTTTGCCTCTTCAAGGACATCTCAGATACTTTATTAATAAGAGACGATGTCCTATACATAATAGCTGTGTTGCACACAGGAAATGGGTCAAATAAGTTAAAATATGACATTTGCCATCGCGATTTTTCCCCCTGGTACAGGGGACTGAGCCCAGGCCCTTTACACTGAGTTACATTTTCAGCCTCCCACCCTCACCCCTTTAAAACTTTTTTTAATGTTGAGACAGAGTCTTGCTAAATTGCCCAAACTTGCAATCTGCTTTCCTCGGCCCCACAGAATGCTGCAAATATAGGCATGCATCACCATGCCCAGCTTCCAATTTGTATTTTTTCCAATCCTATGATATTTTGCATGCAAGATTACAACATTATCAATTAATAGCTTTCAAAATCATTCTGAAAGTGCATGCTAATGAGCATCTTATGAGATAGAAGAGAATCGCAGTCTCCTTTCAAATATACTACAATGCATTACAGAGTATATTTTTACCATGTTAATGTTTTCTTATTGCAACATAAAGCCTAGATAAACATACATGAGAAATGAGAATCATAGGCTTATTGAATGTATCCTCATTTTTAACAATATAAAAGCAAAAAAAAATTGAAATTTTTTCACAACTGTGCTATTTGGATTTTTCTTTGCAACAAAGACTAAGTGATGACAACCATAGGGTTAGATTTCAATCACTGTGCTATGAACAAATGCTGTAGAAGCACCCATACAGAAGGGTGTCCTTACTGTGCCAAAGGTGAGCGTCATCTTAGGAAGGGATCTTCCCCCCATGTAGCAGCCTTTTGATGGGCTGCAGCTTGCCATTCACATGTGTCCCCAGTTTCTGTGCAGCCTTAAAAGGCCAAGTCAAGAGTAATCCCAAATGTGTGGCACATGTGTTGATTTGTTATGTTACATTTCAGCTGTTAGTTATGTTAATGGAACAGTTTCACATATTTCCTTTTGATGTATTCATTTTAATGATCATGTGTATGTATCTTACTACAATTGCCTGGTAGAACTGATTGCATGATGCTTTGCTGTCACCACCAGGCCAGGACTGGAAGTAAGAAAGAGAAATGTAAAACTTTGGAACTGTATGACTTAAAATAAATTTCTTGATACACTAAAGATGTGTCAAGATCTGCATGCTGTGAGACCTTAATACTAGCATATAGGGTCATCCAGTAGATCATATTATCATATCAACTAAAATTGAGGCCATCTAAAAAGCAAGTTTTAAAAAATGGTCTCACTGGGGCTGGGGATTTAGCTCAGTGGTTAGAGTGCTTGCCTTGCAAGCACAAGGCCCTGAGTTCGATCCCCAGCACCAAAAAAAGAATAAATAAATAAAAAAAATTAAAAAAAAAGGTCTCACTACAAAGAAATGGCAAATGCATGAAATGATAAATGTTAATTACCCTGATTTGTTTATCACAGAGGGTGTACATGTATCAAATCACCACACTGTAACCCCAAAATATGTATAATTATTATATGTTAATTGAAGATTAGCTTAAACAGTAGATTTTTCAACACAATTTGTTAAAGTAGTCCAGTGATCAGAAGAAAACATTCACTTAGTATTTCATATCATCAGCAAATTTGTTTTCCTTAGACCCATTACTTGACTACAATGTAGAGGTAAAGGCAGCAGAAGGCCTCTTAGTGTGCATCTTTCACATTCGTTTAGCAGTTCTCCAAGATGCCCACCAAGACTGTAGGAAATAAAAAGTAGTCTGCCACTGCTGCTTCCTTCTACTTAGGAGCAGGCAGCATTGGGGTTCTGCCTAATGGATGGACAGGGTAGTACCAACAAACATCTGCTAGCCTCTGAGGAAGAAGGCCCACAAAACAGATAACACTACTTCATACACCTACAGACAAAAGAATAAAAATCCTTTGATTATGGACGTATACAAAGATTTTTCATATGTCCCTTCTTCAAGTTCACAGTAAATAAACTGCATAGAACCCGATAATTCCAGAGCAAAGGTGTCCCTTCTTCAACAGGTGCAAGCAAAGGGTTCATAAACAGGGTCTAAAATGTTGGAGAAAATGCTGAAGGTGGAAGGTAATGGTCTCCACTTCTAACATTAAGGAAATTTAAAACGGAGAGGATTGAAGTGATCCTTCTCTTATGATCACTCTTCTTCCGTTATAAGCAATGGTATGCTGGAGCTGGCTTGTCCCAGCTCACAAGAGTCAATTAATACATTTTCAGAAACTTTGTGAGTTGCTGTTAAATTTAGTCATTATCAAAAGTTAAATTATGTGCCATTTTCAGGAAAGTAGATGGAACTTGTGACAAGCATGCTAAGCAAAATAAGCCAGACACAGTTAAAATATCACATGGTTTCCCTTATACCATAAACCTAAAATATAAATAAATGAATAAAATGAAGGAGAGATGGTAGCAAACAAGAAATCAGACTCTTGGAGATGGAGAAGAGAATCAGGGGCAGGTAAGGGAGAGGGAGGAATTAGAGGAGAGCAAGATAAAGAGATTGAAAATGATCAAGACCCGTCATATGCATGTACCATTTCTCCAAAATGAGTATCACTAACCTGTATTGCAGATATGTGCCAATAATAAGAAATATAAAAGAAAAATTATAGTAAAAATCAAGAAAATGAATTTTCAAAAATCACTGCTTTCTAATGAATCTACAGTTTTCTTATTGTCTATGCCTTTGAGGTTATTTACCTCTTTGGCACTGTGTGGTGGAAATACTACATGATGGTGCACTACCGAACATCTCTCCCTAACTCTGCATTTGATGAAGTCACCCACGGTGACAATACTTACACCCAGAAGTCAGCAATCAAACATTTCCTGGAGGTAACACCACATACCTGATGATACCAGTTCACACCAGAACATGCCGACTTATAACACAGTTCACTTATATACTCTGTTTAACTGGCATCCATTTTTAAAAATATGAATACAGTAAAATGCCTTTTCATAGTTAGAGTTAAGCTGAACTACAAGAGGAGGGTCAGCAAGCCTTTCTTTAAATTTGTCTGTTTACATTCTGAACTGTGTTTACTTAGAAAAAAATGAAACTATGCTGTTAAATTTAACTTCAGTCTGATAAGTAAATCAGAAGAGGTAAGAATTTAGTGGGGAAAATCTGTTAACTTGTCTTCATGAGAAAGTAGAAGTAACAGCCTTAAAGAAGAAATGTTAAAGCACTAAGAGAAATAAAATTGGTACTGATGGGTCTTGATTCAGTGTCTGAATCAAGTGTCTGAATAAATTACAGATGGAGCTTTGCAAAAATACCCAAATAACTTCACAAATGATCTTAAATACAGCACAGCAGATGTCCACTAAACTGTAACAACAAAAAGCCATATTGCTGCACTTGATGGCAAACTGCAAAGTGACATGGGACCTTCTCAACTGGGCTCAATAACCTCACCCTTGGAATTTATGTAAACAAAGAGATAAAACTGTTCTCCAAAAAGCTAAAGGTGAAAAAGAGTCCCTAAAGGTATTTATAAAAAGAGTATCAGGGGGCTGGGGATTTAGCTCAGTGATTAGAGTGCTTGCCTTGCAAGCACAAGGGCCTGAGTTTGATCCCCGGCACCACAAAAAAAAAAAAAAAAAAAAAAGAGTATCAGCACCCCGATACAGGATACTTTCAGAAATCACAAAATATTTACTTCAGAAAAAAAAAGGAGTCTGTTTTTATAACCATTCATAGCTCTGGCGGGTACAGAACATTATTATCTGAGTTCATATGAGGCAGAAAAAGAAAATAATGAGCAAGTTCAAGCAATCCAACCTTTTTTTCCTGCAAAAGGAGGAAAAAATGATGATTTTTAATGACCTCTCATATCCCACTAGGAGCTCAAAAACATCACTGAGGAGCGATGCCGAGAGGGAATAAATTACAGATGGAGCTTTGCACAAATGGGTTTTCATGTGAAGAACCTTGGGTTTTTCAATTAGGAATCTTAAAAATGGGATGTAGGGATTGCAGCATCCTAATACTGAAAGGCAAACTACTGCAGAGATCAATGCAAGATGAAATTGCACAAAAAAGATAATGTGATGACAATCAAACTGAAAAGTTCTGGCAGTTGCTCAGATCCTACTAAGGAGAAGTCAAAGCAAAAGAACCTAAGATAATGCCAACAGGACAAAAGAATAAAACAAACTTAAATCACTTTGGACAAAATGAAAAATCAAGAGGGGTACACAGAATGTGTTAAGCCAAAAACAAACCATAAACTCAAGGGACAAAATAGTCTATGTTTTTAAGACTGATTTGGGACATTGCTCAAGACATTTTAAGCAAAATCAATTAAGTACATGATGGAATAAAATAGACAAGCACACAAAAAAGAATTATTACTAAGCATTCTAAGGCAACACGGGGAGCAAATAAGGATTTTATCTTATCAATTTTTGCTCACTTTTCGGAAATGTTTTTGTTTTTGTTTTTTTCAGTGCTGGGGATCGAACTCAGGTCCTGTGTTTTCAAGGCAAGCACTCTAACCACACAGCTAAATCCCCAGCCCATAATTTTTGCTCACTTTTAAAAACCCTTTAACAGAACCAAAATATTTTAAACTAATGTGATTAACCTCTAATAATACACAATTTCTTGGTAATCAGTAAACAAAGAATAAACCAGTGAGAAAAACATGATTATATTAACATTTTTTGGGGGGAAATAGCCTATTATGGATGCTAATCCATGCTAACAAAGCATACAAGATTGATCCATGAAACCAGAGCATCATGACAACAAGGAGAAAATGAATCATCAGCCAGGCTGAACGCTGAGATTCACCAGCACACACCCTGGAAAGTGAGGTCACACGCCCCTGGTAACCAGCCCCTCTCTTTTTCTGACTGCAGCATTCCTCCTTTAGATGTGCTGGTACCTTTATTACAATCTGGCAGGCCCATGAAGCCACTCTGTCTCTAGACAGCTGCTCATATCTGCGCTGAATTATTACACACTGATTTCATAGTTTATGTTTTAAAAAGCAACCTTATTTTTTAGGTTTCTTGGGTGACATAAGAAAAGGCAAAGAGATTTCACTGTTGGTGTAATGCAATTTATTAACATTAGGAGCATACATGGACTATAAATATAGTATGTCTAAAAAGATTGAATGTTGATGATTGTTGAACATGGGTGATAGTATATGAGATACACACACACACACAGAGTGTTTAAAAATACCTGGTTGGCAGTCACATCCAAATAATAAATGATTAACTATAATTATATTTATAACATGTTGCTGAGAATATAAGGATGCTGATGAGTTTGCTCACTTATTCAATAACTACTGAAGCACCTGCCATCTTCAGTTCTGAATATATAAGGCAGAAAAAGCAGACTGTCTTCATGAACTCATAAGTCTAGTGGGGAAATATTAGGGTGAATTTTACATATAATGTTCATAAAGGTATTTTAAATATTAAAATGAAAGATTAAACAAGGTGATAAAAAGATACTCATTTTGTGGAGACAATTACAAGAAAGCAAGAGCTTATAAATTGACAGTATAGGGCCTGGAGTCAGAACACATGGTTCTAATTCCAAGTTCACCAACTGCTAAATGAATGGTTTTAGGAAAGCAGTTTCTAAACCTACAGCATGGGGATAATACCAATACCTCTCAGGATTCTCAAGAGTTAAATTATCCACACAAAGTTATTACCACAGAACCTAAAATAGTAAATATTAAGTAAATGTCATATATAATAATTATAGATCAAAGAAGTTAGGTGTTGGCCTTTCTAGAAATAAGAGGATCTCTGGATATCCTTTCCTGGTCCACTAATCCTACAGTATTCGAAATCTTCATACTAAGTGTGAGTAGCTGGTGTGAACATCAGGGGTAGGAATAGAAATGAATGGGTAACTGGAAGCCAGAAAGCTGGCCACTGAGTATATTCTTCCCGAATCCACTTTACTAACACACAGAGTGGGACACAAGACAAGAACCCTGCAGATTCTGTGCTCAAGTGATTCATAGTACTCAGGAATCCAAGCCTGACAGCTACTTGGGACACCATCTCTCTGGTAACAAAAACAAATAACACAACAAAGCTTGAATAGTAATGGCGTAACACTCAAGAAACAACCCAACTCTGAAGACAACGAAATTTATCATAAAGCCATAAAGAGGTTCACGATTTTCCACATTCAGTCACTACCCAACCTCACCCCTCACTCACACTCATTCATCTTTTAGGAAATACAGATTCTTAACACCACTGCTGAGTAAAGAAATAATGAGCTGTTAGTGCACCTGAAAATACACCATCACCTGGAGAAGGAGCACTAAGCACATAGCACTTTAAGCTGTCAGGACCACCCCGAAGTATATAAGTCCTATAAATGTGAACCAGAGAGAAGAGTCAAACAACTAAGGTAATGAGTGACAGTGAGCAAGAAAAAACTAAGCTAATTATGAGAAAAAAATCTTCTGCACCACTTCTCTTATGCCACAAAAAGTGTTGTTCAAATGCGTTTGTGGTTTTGGGTACCTAAAGTTAGCTCAGATATCATTGGAAAATACTGTTCAGGACAATGCAAGTTTTAAGAGAAAAGGGCTGCATGGTTTCTTCTGGTCTTTCTTTCTGATCTTTCTAGGGTTCTCTGGAAAAGTGGGGGGAAAAAAGCACATTCTCAAACCTTGATAGAACTCTTGGGGGGAAGCAATTATGTGTGCTTTTTTCACTAATATGTTCTGTTAGGACTTGGATGGAGAACGTCTCCCAAAGGCCTCATGAGCTCATAGGCAGGGCTTTTGTTTTCGTTTTTCTTTTGAGACAGGGTCTCACTAAGCAGTTCAAGCCCGTCTCAAACTCACTATGTAGCCCAGGCTGACCACAAGCTTGCAGCGATCCTCCTGCCTCAGCCTCCTGAGTGCTGAGATTACAGGAGCGTGCCACTTCGTAGGCAAGAATTATGGAAGGTAACTGATCTACGGAGGTGGTATAGCCAGCTTGCTGTGAGGCAGGACCTGGTCAGAAGAGGTGGGTCACTGGGGTTGTGACCTAGAAGCTCCTCCCCCCTCTCTGCTGCCTGGCCACCGTGACACAAGCAGTTTTCCTCCACCACATCCTTCCACCACGCTTCCTCTGCTTTGAACATAGCTGACCACAGACTGTAACCATGAGCTAAAATAAACCTCTCCTCTTTTAAACTGCAGGCTTCAGGTGTTGCACCTCAGTAATGACAAAGTGACTAAGACGTGTTCTCAGATCAAGTCAGGGCCTAGTACAAAGTAGATATTTGAAAAATGCTAAAATGTCAACAAGAAATTTTAGGCTAAGGAAATACGTACTTGCAATTGCTGATCTAACTGCTGCTGTCCAGTCTATGCTGATTGCCCGTATCTGCTGTGGTAAAAACAGGAGCACAGCGAAGAAGACTCATACACTGTCATAGCTGGAGAACTCGCAGGCAGGACCACACTGCACAACCTAATACGAAGATCACTTGGATCTGCACTGAGTCCAGATCACACAGTGGGAAAATGAGATGATTTGGAGCCACAGAGAATGAGGATAGCAGTCAACAACTGCTGAAGGAATGCATTAATCGATTCAGTTCTGCCTTACCATTGCCTTGACAATGATGGCTTCCCCCAAACACCAATGCATGATACAGGCCTAGAGATATTCACTGGCTCAGACTTTGTGTTTCCTTTTTCTCTCATGAAATTTTGCAAACACACAACCACTAACAGTTACTATAGACCCTGGAATAGGCACTTGGACTGACTTCTCTGTAGGAAACTGTGTAAGTAGAAGCAAGAGTCTCACTGCAGCACAGGATCAGGGAGTGTGTGCAAGCCACTGAGTCAGTGGGTGGAGATGGCATGAGTGGGGCTTCCAAGTCAAGATTTCAGCTAACTATGGTTGAAAATACCGGCAAGATTTCAAGTTTGGTTTGAAGTTATTAATATGAATAAAATAGTATCTTTTTTGTTTGAGAGGTTGTCATTAAAATAAAGATTTATTTCGTGTTGCTTCAGAGGGCATGAATAAGACTAAAGAAGAACAGCTTTTGGCTCAAAAATAAGAAAAAAATAGTTCCTTCACTTATACAGACACTGAAAAGAGGTTAATGACTACTAAAAGACACAATCGCCAATGGTTATATGCTTCTAAAAGAAGAACTCATTCCACCTTCCGTTGAAATGCTATTTGTCTGGATTTTGTTTGTTTCAATCACTACTGGAGCACTTCAGTAAGTCTCTCTCCTCCTTAGAGTGAGCTCTTTAAGCCAAGAGCTTTTTCCTAATCATCCTCACACAGAACATTACTTGGCACATAGTAGTTTCTCAGTGAATGCTAATTAATAAGCGATCAAGTAAATATTGTGCAAGACATTCTTTTTTTTTATTATTTTTTAACCAAGAACATGTATTGGTACATTGTCCATATATTGATCACATTTAACATGTTTGTTTTGTACCTGTACATGGTGTCTCTTGGTTCTCCCCCTCTACCCTCCCCTCCCTTCTGTTCCCTCCATCCCTATTTAAAGCAGGTTTATTTACAATTCTCCATGATTTCCCTTTCCCCTTTCTTTCCGTTTTTTCCCTTCCTGCTTTTCCACCTTCCCTCTTTCTGGTACTCCTCTCCTTTGTATATTATCTTCCTTTTATATAATATCCATTATACTACTTTGTCCTTATTTACAGTTATGTTTCCTCATGTCAGAGAAACAATTCGATGTGTGCTCATGAGTGTCTGATTTATTTCACTTAGTAGTATATTCTCAAGGAACATCCATTTACATACAAATGACTCTAGTTTATCCTTCTTTGTGGCAGTGTAGTACTCCATTGTGTAGAAAAGCCACATCTTCTTTAGCCATTCATTGGTCGTTGGGCATTTGGATTGTTTCCAAGACCTGCTATTACAAACTGCGCTGCTATAAACATGGTTGTGCATATATCTGTGTGGTTTGACGATTTTAACTCTTCTGGAAAGATCCCCAGTAGGGGAATAGCTGGATCAAATGGAACCTCTAGTTCTAGTTGTTTGAGGAATTTCCATATTGATTCCCACAGTGGCTGGACCAGTCTGCATTCCCAACAGTGGAGGAGGGTTCCTTTCTCCCCACAGCCCCTCCAGCATTTGTTCTTGGTCGATTTTTTCATAGATGCGATTCTTTCTGGAGTGAGATGGTATCTTAATGTTGTTTTGATTTGCATCTCGCAAATGACTAGTGATGTTGAACACTTTTTCATATATTTATTTGCCATTTTTATTTCTTCATTTGAGAAATGTTTATTCATTTCAGTTGCCCATTTTTGGATTGGGTCTTTAAATTTGGGAGGTTTGATTTTTTAGAGTTCTTTATATATTCTAGATGATAGACCTTTGTCTGATGGATAGCTAGTAAAAAATTTTTCCCATTCCGTGGTTTTTCGTCCTGCTCTATTGGTGATTTCTTTTGCTGTGCAAAAGCTTTTTAATAGCATGTGGTCCCAAGCACTGATTCTTTGTATTGTTTCCCATGTGGTCTGGGTTCTGTCCATAAATTTTTTCCCAATCCCTATGTCTTCAAGGGTTCTTCCTATTCTATTCTCCAGTAAATTTAGTGTTTCTGTTTTAATGTTTAGATCTTTGACCCACTTCGATCTCAGTTTAGTGCATGGTGAGAGGCATGCATCTAGTTTTAGTTTTCGGCATGTGCCAAGCCAATTTGTCCAGCACCATTTGTTAAAGAGGCTATCTTTCTTCCAGTGAGGATGTTTGGCTCCTTTGTCGAAGATGAGGTATTTGAGTGCATTTGGAGTTGTTTCTGCATCTTCCAATCTATTCCATTGATCCTCAGGTCTGTCTTTTTTGCCAGTACCGTACAGTTTTTATCACTGTAGCTTTATAGTATAGTTTTAGATTGGGGATTGTGATGCCCCCTCCCTTTCCCCTGTTGCTTAGGATTGTTTTTGCTATTCTGGGTTTCTTTTGGTTCCAGATGAAATTCATGATTGTCCTTTCTAATTCTTTGAAGTATGTTGGTGGTATCTTGATTGGAATTGCATTAAATCTGTATAATAGTTTAGGAAGTATAGCCATTTTCACTATGTTGGTTCTTCCTACCCAGGAGCATGGGATATCTTTCCATTTTCTGATATCCCTTTCAATTTCCTTTTTTAGAGTACTGTAGTTTTC
>PVJO010008766.1:0-73220 GCA_004026905.1 Hystrix cristata
TATGTCCTTGTGGTATGACGATTTTAATTCTTCTGGGAAGATCCCCAGTAGGGGAATAGCTGGGTCAAATGGAACCTCCAGTTGTAGTTTTTTGAGGAATCTCCATATTGATTTCCACAGTGGTTGGACCAGTCTACATTCCCACCAACAGTGGAGGAGTGTTCCTTTTTCCCCACAGCCCCGCCAGCATTTGTTATTGATTTTTCCATACACGCGGTTCTTTCTGGAGTGAGGTGAAATCTTAACGTTGTTTTGATTTGCATCTCTCGAATGACTAGTGATGTTGAGCATTTCTTCATATATTTATTTGCCATTTTTATTTCTTTGAGAAATGTTTATTCATTTCAATTGCCCATTTTTGGATTGGGTCTTTAAATTTGGGAGGTTTAATTTTTTTGAGTTCTTTGTATATTCTAGATGTTAGACCTTTGTCTGATGGATAGGTAGCAAAAATTTTTTCCCAGTCTGTGTGTGGGTTTTCGCCCTTCTCTATTGGTGATTTCTTTTGCGGTGCAAAAGCTTTTTAGTCTCTGCTTTGTTTTTGTTCCTAATTAAGGCCGGGAAGTTCCTTGGGCGATAAAAGACACGTTTAAAACAAGTGAAAACAGGGTAGCGTTGATTCTATCAAACGGTTACTCTGCGATAGACAGTGAGCAGTGAATAACAAATTCATCAATCACAGAACTCTTTTGTTTAAAAAAAGGGAAAGAAATAAATAGAAGCAGAAACAGAAAATTGGTTATGTTCTTTTTTTTTTTTTTAATTTAACAAGTTAAAACTTTTTCATGGCAAAGCCTTTGCAGCTGAGTTAGAAAACAGCCCCCTCTTGTGACCAAAAATCGGCTGGCTAATTTATCGTAAGAGCAAAAATGAAGAAACTTTAACGACGTGTTTAGGAAGACGAAGGAAGCGGGAAAACTGGAGAAGGGTGCCCTCTTAAGGATAATATTGGTATTGCACTTTTTGTGTTAGAAACTTCTGGGTCACAGTCAAACTGAAAACACTCCCTTTGTCAAGCTGGTGTGTTTAATTATGACTGTTAACTTTGATTCCCAAGGCAGATTTATTTTTGATCTCTCTGGTAGGAAAATTATTATTTTTTTAAGAACTCCTATTACATGCTTTCTACATTTTCTTTATGTTTATTCTTGATTCTTAAAACATGCACAAGATGAAAGTCATATTAATATTTTAACCTAAGTTTTGCAAACATTACCAATTATAATAAGATAGCTAATGGAAGTAACCTTTTCGGAGTGTGACTGGGAATTTAGAAATACAAATGAAGTAGGAAATTAGGTAATTAAAGATCATTGCATGATATAAATCAGCTGCTTTGACTATTTTCTCCAAACCTCATGTACTATTTAAAGTTATGGCACAGCCATGAATTATTATTTTAGGTAACTATAACTGATTGGGATAGTTCCTAAGGTCTGAAAAAGTATAAAGATTACTATGTTTGGAAATGCAAAGGAAACCTTAGCAAGAAAATACAGATCTTAATGTAGCTTCGATAGCTAGAAAAATACTAAGGCAAACTGCTGATCAGCCAATTTGAATTAATCTCCTGCAATATGCAGAATAACTTTTTAGTGTAGATGTTGCTGAAGTGAACACCAGAATGACTTTTTGAAAAAAAAACCAAGATAACTTGGTAAAGGCAAAAGTACACAAATTTAATCTAAGACTGAAGTGAACTGAGATTAAGATGAACTAATTTGTTAATTCAATCCATTTGAATAACAATTATATGATTATTAGCTCTACTATTTATTGAGGGCTTGCTTCAAGCCAGCCAAGAGCTAAGCACTGTCTCTATATTATCTCCTTTAATGCTGTTGTTATATAATTTACATCGTACATGAAAAAAACTAAAGCTTAAAAATTTAAGCAATATGCCCAAGGCCAATTCATGGAGAAAGATTTCAAACTCAGAGCTGGTTCTCAATCTCTTTCTAAAAAATCCCTTTTGTTATATGTTTTCAATACATGATATTTACACTCATTTGGGGGATTGCTACACATATATAAAATATCTTGATTTTTGATCCCCACCCCTGGTCTTCCTCCCTTCCTCTTTCTCCTGAGCCCCTTCCCCATTTCCAAAAAGTCTGACTTTATTTCACTCTTTAATTTATTCTCATTTTAAGTTTCGTGTTTAAGTAAAATCCTGCAACATTTACTTTCTGTGTCTGACTTATGTCACTATTATAGTCTCAAGATTCCTACATCTTAACCGCTGTTTCTTGGAAGCCAGGACCGCATCTCGAGTTACATCTAATTTGGTCAAGGGATTCAGTTCGCTTGGTGACGGCTGGATAAAGGGCACCCTTCCACATGACATCATCCCCAAGTTGTTCAACAAAGACTCTTTTGTTCATAAAGCCCACTAGGGTCAATTAAAAAAGCAAAAGTCAAAGAGGGAAGAGTGTAAGAAACGGGCAAGGATGCAATTTGGGAAGACTTCTCAGATTCTTCTAAAGACGAGAATTTAGGCTTTCTGATAAATTCACTTTCAGTCAAGTTACATGATAATTGCAGTCTTTTCTTTTTAGTTGTTTTCAGACAGGTCTTGATATGGAGCCCAGGCTAGCCTTGAACTTGCTGTGTAGCCCAGACTAACCTCAAACCAGCAATCTCCTGCCTCAGCCTCCTGAGCGCTGGGATTTCAGGTGTGTGCTGCTGCACCCGGCCTGATACTTGTGCTCTTAAGCATCCCAAATCAGATTTTATTCTGGTTTGGTTCAGCCAATGCTTTCTGCTTCCAAATCTTGTCAGGGAACTAATACAGCAATCTGTTTTCATCTGGACCAATCCTGGGAAACTCCTCCTCATTTTAATTCATCCCCGAGTCACATCACAGTCTTCTGCTGCCTCGATTCCCCAGCCAAGGGCTCCTCTGGAGTGGAGCCGTGCTCATACCGGGCTCAGTGAGTGGTGGAAATGACAGAGAGAAGTCTTCGATTACGAAGAGGAGTGAGCTAGCTTGAGGGGAAGAGACACTCCAAGGGGCAGAACAGCCTGTGCAGGAACTGGGCGGCCGGGGTGCTTAGGGAGCAGCTACAGACGGGAAAGCAGTTTAGTCAGGGACCATCAGGCCTGCTCTGAGTCCTGGCTCCACCTGTCACTCTCACTAGCCCTGTGTGCCGGGCAAGTCACGTACAGTACCTTTCAGTGCACCTCGCGAGCGTTAGGAAGATTAGTGACCACAACATAAGAAGTACTTGGAATAGTGCCCAATATATCATGAGCGTTCAGTGAACACAAACTCCTACTGCTACCATCGAGGGTGGTGGGATAGGCAGGAGACAACTCCCAGAGGCGCCTATGTTAAAAGGAAGAATGTTAAAACTTTGTGCCAAAAACCACGGAGAGCTCTTAAAGGTCTGTAAGCGGTGAGGGGAAAGTGCGCCACTTGAAGTTTAGAAAGGCCATTTTGGTATCTGAATAGAGCATGGATTGAACAGGACCAAACTGAAGATAGGAAAACCAGGGAGGAGGCGAGTGAGGATCCAGATAAAAGGAGGTGGGAGCTTAAACCGGTGCCCAGAGCTGTGGAGGGAAGAGGCAGCAGCAAAGGCGATGAGTAGGTTGGAGCCACAGGCCCCAGGCGCCTGGATCTCAATTGTCAGGCCTGGGCGAGGGGGTGGATAAGGATGTCCGTCACCAAGCAGGCGACGCTAGAGAGACTGGGGTTTGGTTCGAGACTGGGGTTTGGTTCTGTACATAGTGTCCTTGATCTTGGACAGAGTTCGAAGGCAGTGGACAAGCACTGAAGCCTGGTAGGCAGCGGGTAAGCGGGTGAGGTACTTCAGCTAGACATCGGAACTCTTTCATAGAACAAAAAAGCCTGGACAATTTATTAAACAGTGCCGCTTATACTTCTGGACTGAAAAACAACTATATTTTGTCAGTTATTTAAGATGCTGCCTCTGCCTCGATTATAGATATGAATAGGAAAGACAAAGGTAGAAGATGGTGGAGCTCTGGTTGGTGAATCGAGGGTAAACATTTACTGTCAGGCAGCAGTGGCTGAAACAGACACTGCTCGGATGGAGGACATACGAATCACGGGTAGGCTGTATTTTGAGGATTTTGTTAACTATTTTCCTTTACAATGCTTGTCTCTGGCTAAGACATATAATTTACAGTAATGAGCTGAATTGTGTGCATATGGGGTAAGTACTAATATGTGTGTATGCATATGTTTTTAGTTTTACATTTTGCATTTGCTTGAAAATTTGACGGTAAATGTGATTTTTCAACTTTCTACACAGGCATCTCTGATGAGTACATAACACCCATGTTTAGTTTTTATAAAAGTGTTGGGGAATTGAAAATGACCCAAGAAGAGTACGCCCTGCTCACAGCAATTGTTATTCTCTCCCCAGGTAACTTTGGTGTTACATTTTAACTTCTATTTAATTAGTACACATCGATTTGTTTCTCTGATATGAGAAACCGTAAGCGTAAATAAGGACAAAGGGGTAGAATAGATATTTTGTTTAAAAAAAAAGAAAGAGAGATAGTATTCAAAAGAGAGAACTAGATAGGGAAAAGGGGGATAAAGAAGAAGGTTAAAAGAAAAGTAAGATGAAAGGGGGAAAAATGGTAAAATGTAGCTACACTTGTTGCAAATAGGGAGGGGTGGGTGAATGGAAGGGAGGGGAGGGGAAGGGGGGGACGAGGGGGGAAAACCAAGATGTATCATGTACAGGTACAAAATAACCATGCTGATTATGATCATTATGTATACAATGTACCAATGCATGTTCTTGGTAAAAATAAAAAATAAGTTCTCATTTTTCTTGGTAGAGTAGTACTAATGCTTATTCAAGAAAATCTGGAAAACACAGAAACGTAAAGAAAAAGTAAAATATCCTAAAATTATACCATTCAAATTGAATCATTGTTAACACTTTAGTGAACTTTTCAGTGTTTTTGGGGGTGCTGCTGGGGATCCAGCTCAGGGCCTTGTACTTGCTAGGCAAGTGCTCTACCACGTGAGCTAAATCCCCAGCCCCTCAGTGTTTTTTCTAAACATTACCTTCAGCATTCAATAAATGGAAGTGAATAGTTTCCATGTAGTAAGCATGGTTCCAGACACTGGAGATAAAGTAGGACACAGCTCTCACGGAACTTGGAGCCTAGTAAGGTAGGGAAGACAATAAATGAAGAAACAAAAATTTTCAATTTTTGCCCAATGCAAAAAAATATATAATGATAAGAAAATAAAGAAAGAAAGTGGCAAGAGGATGATGTTTTAATTAGTGGCCAGGGAAGGCTTTTCTAAGCAGTGGACATAAATGAAGTTACCTATTTTATAACATAATAGAGAACATACTGTGTCTTTTTAAAAAGTGTACATTTCTTCAAAAGTCTTTTTACAAGTCATTAAAATTATATTGGAAAAATATTCTTGTAATGCATGTATCATATTCCACTTTACGGATGTACAGCCGTATACTTCACCTTCACTATATATTTGAATAGCGGGATGTTGCCAGTTTTCTGGTTGTATTTTTTGGGGGGGAGTGCCAGGGTCTTCCTGTTTTAAGCAATGTTGAAATGAACACCTCTGTGCATAAGAATCTGTTTTAGAATTTACTTTAATAATTTGAGAGCAAGCAATGCCATGTTCATGATTTATAAAGCATAATTACAATGTTAGCCTCGGATCACTTTTATAGATGATTTGAGGTAGAAGCTAGTGGTCATTTTTTTAAACATTATGTTTAAAAACAAAGAAAAACTGCTCAAGAGAACGTCCAAAATATGTGCATGGAGATGCTGTATGACCAAGCAATTCCAGTCCTGAGCATATGCTCCCGGGGGGGATGTTTGTGTCTGTCACACAGGCGACCTCCGGGGGCTTGGCTCGGGAGGGGACTCGAAGGAGCTCTCTGGGAGCACCAAGCGTTCCGTGTCTTAATCCACCTGTGATGATGAGGCTGTGTACGTGTGTGTGCACATTAACTCATTGAGTCGAACAGTTTGTGTGTTTTCAGTGTGCATCTGTAAATGTCACTTCCAAAAAGTCAACATCGCCACGGTTATGGCAGGTTAATGGTTTTCCACTTTTTTGTCTTTGTATTTCAAACTGCAAAACAGACAGACAGTACATAAAGGACAGAGAGGCGGTGGAGAAGCTTCAGGAACCTCTCCTTGAGGTGCTGCAGAAGCTGTGCAAGATCCACCAGCCCGAGAACCCTCAGCACTTCGCCTGTCTGCTGGGCCGCCTGACAGAGCTGCGGACGTTCAACCATCACCACGCGGAGATGCTGATGTCCTGGAGAGTGAACGACCACAAGTTCACCCCACTCCTGTGCGAGATCTGGGACGTGCAGTGAGGAGCCGCGCGTGAGGGTCAAGCGCCTTTGTCTCCTTGTAATGTAAATCTGGTGTATGACTTTGCTTTGTTTCGTTTGTACCTGGTCTCACTCAAGAATCTTGATAAATATTTATGTAGCAATTATATAACCTCTAAAACTGTAAATACAAGGGTAGATAGAATTTCTTTCTCTACATTATGTTTTACAAGGCGTCAGGGAATCCTGTATTCTAATTGGCACGCCCTGTTTGCCTGATTAAATTGATTGTTACTTCAATTCTAACTGTTAACCCTCATTTTGCTCTTCATCTTATCGTATTGCGTATGTTTTATTAAAGACTTGTGTTCAATTTTGGCAATAAACTGAGCGTGAGGGCAACAGGATTTTCTTTGGCGACAAAATTTGACAAATATTTCTTTAAGTGATGAAAGACATTCTATTGAACCCGGAGGGTGGGGATAACGTACACAAAGATAAACAACATAAATGGCACTTTTCATCCTCAGAACGGCCACGGTGAATATAATAGTCATTCATTCATAATGGCCCTCTGATTATTCCACTTACTTTGAAATTCAAAGAGAATGGCATACAGAAAAGTTAATAATTTTCATGTAAAATATTCCTACAGGCGATCCCTCTCCCCTTAGTTGGGGTCTAGTGGCAGCAGCATCTACAAGTTGAGGGTGTACAGTGATGGGAGTTCCTTTACCTCTCTTAAAAATGCTCACTATGGCTTCGCTGTGTACGATTAATCATTTCTAAACTTATTTTGTTCTGCTATTTGAAAATACTCCCACAGCTGGACATAACAACTGTTGAATACTTCCCCCCAAGAAGGAATTAGTTCATTTCCTTCCTCCATTGTTCTGCTGCACATTCTTCTCCCCATTATGCTTTGGTGAAGACAATAAAACACCTTCTCTAAGTAATGGGCCTAAATTTCCCTTTCTCCTAAGTCAGCTAAAAGGAGCTTGCTTAGCAAACAAAGAGGCGTGTGTGTGTGTGTGTGTGTGTGTGTGTGTGTGTGTGCGCGTGCCTGTGTGTGTGTTTGTATTAAAACTCCAAAACAATCCTGAAGTTCTAAAAATAATTAATCATTGGAAAAATGTGTGACTTGGGGCTTGGATTCCGTTTGATAGGAAACAATGGCTTGAGTTCCCACCTAAGTTCAGGATTCTTTTGCTAAACTCCGTGGGGGATACAAAGATAATTAGGACCTAGAAACTGCCTGGAAAAGGTTTCAAGGGGGGCAGAGGAAAGTAGGCTTACTCAGGATCTTGGGAAAGTTTCACAGAGGAGTGACATTTCCCCTGGGCTTCCACAAGCCTGGGGGTTCAAGCCGAAAGAGGGGCAGAGCAGAAAGAAGAAGGTTGGAATTGTGCAGCTTCCTCCAAAAACCGGAAGTAATCGGGGGAGAGAGGCGGGATGCCCGTTGCTTCCCTAAGCTTCAATTTCACCAATGTAAAGATGAAGCTATCGGTGTTCACTGCTTGAAGGGATTTAGTTATTAATGAGCAGTAGGTGGGAATGTGCAGGCCCACGAGGGGAGAGGATGGAGAAGAAAGGGCATTTGAGACAGAAGTAAATGTCTGAGTGTCTGAAAGGGAAGATACAATTTGGAGGAACCGAGAGTGGTTTGGTGTCTCCAGATCACAAACTCTCTGTGGGGAAGTGGTGGGAAATGGGAACAGATGGGGCAGTGCAGACAGAACTGGAAGCTTAGTCCTGTAGATCTGGATTTGTTCAGGTGGTTAAGACCTTGTAGAAACAAGCAATAATGCCTACCATCTGGAAAACTAATTGTGGTACTATGAAAAATACCTATTTGGACTTTGTTCCCTGTTCCTGACACAGAGCTCTAGGAAATCCTTGGAAATCCTGAGCGATAGGAGCAGATTCTGGTATTCATAAGAAGACCCTTAACCATAACTAAGCTTATGTTACTAAGGAGCCTCAGGGTGGGGCTACATGCCAGAGGAACGACCATGTGATGAAAGTGCTGGAATTTCTGGTCCCAATCCCCAGCCTCCAGGGAGGGGAGAAGCGCTAGAGGTTGAGTTGAATCATCAAAGGCCAATGACTTGAATCCTGGCTCAGTAATGGGACATCCATTAACCGCCCCCCCCATGGGATTTGGAAAACTGGGTTGGTGAACATATGGAGGTACCTTGAAAGTGGCCTGCCAGCAGAGGGTGTGTGGCAGCTCCGTGCTCCTCCCCGTCCTCAAACTTTGCTCTGAGTACGGTGCCCTTGATAATAAATTGGCAATAGTGAGTCAACTGTTCTCCTGAGTTGTGTGAGCTATTCTAGAAAATGACTGAACTTGAGAATGGAGTTGTAGGTGCCCCCAATTTGTACCTGATTGGTCAGACATAAATGTGGTAACCTGGGACTTGTGACTAGTAACTAGTAACTAAAGCGAGAGCAATCTTTTGGCACTGAGCCCTCAACCTGTGGGCTCCTTGTTGAATCTGGGGAATCAGTGTCAGCACTGAGTTCACTCGTAGGACACCCACCCAGTTGTATCAGAACTAGTTGTTGGTGAGTCTAGAGAAGAGCTCCACACATTTGGTGTCAGACATGTTGTGAGTAGAAAGAGATCACTAATGACTATACTTTTTCAGAAAGAATTCTGAGATTTTAAGAAATGTAAAGAGCAAGAGTAAAAGCACAATAAAAGTCTGAAATCAGGTATGAACACATGCAGAAATATGGCAGAATCTGGCTACCAGGTAAGAGAGTGGACATCATTGATAAGAGTATCACAGAAGCAGATCAATACTTACTAGGTTTGAGACCCCTCCCCCAACAACAACAAAAAAGACCCACATTTTTTTCAAATCTCTATAACCCTCAGTCTCCTGCTGTACAGGGTGTGAACAATGTGCTATTTGTACCTGTCGGGGTTGGTGTGAAGGTCAAGTTTGGTTATTTCAAAAGCAATTATGAGGCAGCACATGCCAGTACTAAGCACTCAGTAAATAGTAGGGATTCTCTCTCTCTCTTTTTTTTTTAAATAAAACCGACTGCCGTAAGCTGGTATTGCTGGGGTTTAATTTCTAAAAAGCTCTTGAGTTTGGATGCAGTGAAGTGACAGCAATGGCTGAAACATGATTCATGCAATTTACAATACAGTAAAGGAGACAGACAAGAAATAAACACTTAAGAATGAAGTATAAATTCTAAGTCCTACGACAGAAGGGTGGCCCTCTTTGTCTGCTGTGCCTTTTTATGGTTCACTTTCCACACTGCCGCTTGAATGTCTCTTTCTAAAATGCAAATCTGGCTATGCGACCCCTTCCCACTTAGTATTTTCCTGTTGACTTTGGAAAAACTTCACTTTTTGGCACAGCGGCTGGCGAGTGAGTCCCTTTATCAGCTCCTACAGCAGCCTCGTGTCCGTCCCCTGCCTAGAATCTAGGCTCCCAGATCAAATGCATTTCCCAGAGTTCTGTGTCCTCTTAAACCAAGCGAGAAAGGAAGAGTGGAGAAAGTAAGGGGCAAATAAAGGTGTTTCTCCCACTCTCCCTCTCCTCCTTCTATCACAGTGGGTCACGAATGACGGTAGCGATTATCTGACCCAAAATGCCAACTATGACAGGGCTGAGAAACCTTGCTTTCTCTGTCCTGACTTAGTCTTATCATCTGTCTTAATATTCTGATCTGAAAGAAAGAAATTTTGTTGCTGGGAAGTCCAAGGTCGAGGCACTAGCAGATTCAGCGTCTGACGGGCCCCCTTCCTGGTTCATGGGTGGCATCTGCTAGCTCTCTGGGGTCTTTTTTAAAAGAGCACTGAACCCCATTCACCAGGACTCCTCTCTCAAGATCTAATGCCCCCAAAGTCCCACATCCTAATATCACTACCTTGGGAGCCAGGATCGCAACATGAATTTCGTGGAGATACAAATTTTCAGGCCATATGGCACCCTAAAAGGCACGATCCCATGTTGTTCTTTCTCTTAATGCCCTCCAGCTGTGCCACCACTAGCTCGAGGTGCTGGTGTTTCAGTTCAAACAAACACTGTGGACGACTGCCTTTATTAATGAATCCAAGTGCTAAATATGAGTAACTGTTTTGGAGTTTTGCCTTCCTCATTTGTTGTTGAAAATTAGAAATCCACTTCACTCTTTGATTCTAAAGCAGAGTTTTGCTTTTCCCCAAATTTTTACAAAATTGCAATTTCCTTTTTCTCTATTATGAAAATAATACAGTAAATTGTCACATATCACATTTGGGTGTGAGCTGACTATTTTAGAATCCACTGCCTTTATTTTTGGTAAAATTTCCTCAGAGGCCCGGCCCCCTGCTCTTCACTCGTGTTTTGGATAGAGTTGATTCCACTTCCAGAGTTGGAAATATGACTCAGCTATAGCTAATCAGGTAGTCACACATCTGGGTGATGGGTTTAGGATCAGGCATGTGACCTATTTAAAGAAAATGAGATTTCTCTTGGGATGCTTTTAGGAGACAAACAATACAGATCCTTTGCCTCTGTGTGTGTGTGTGTATCACAGTATTGTTCCACATTCTTCATCCTCTCCCTGTACTAGAAATATCAAAAATAAGCCTGTCTGTATGGCTTGCTCGGGGCAGTGGAATGTGGGTGGAAGGTGATGTGTGCCATTCAGGCCTGAGGCCTTGGGAGGCGCCACATGTTTCTGCTTGCCTCTCTGCAGTTCCGCCATCTGCTAGGAGAAGAACGTGCCCTGGAGTCTGATGAGGGACAGAGGGGCGCACGTAAATGCAGCCCAGAGCTTGAAGCAGCTAGCCCTCCCTCTCCTACCACGAGTTAATTTGCAGATTCTCAAGTGAGATAAATCAATGTTTATTCTTATAAGTCATTGAAATCTGAGACTTCACAGCAAAAACCTAACTAACGAGGCTATTTGTGTTCGGATCCCTTTTCCTTCTCTGCTCATGAGGGCGAGAGGGCTGCCCCCCACTGGCTGTGTGTTACAGCGTCCTCAGGCAGCTGGTCCCAGCCAGTGTCAGTTAGTGGAAGGCGCTGGTGGAAGACTGGAGGATGGAAGAGAGGAAATGCCAGCTATGTTTCTGTCTCTCCCTGGGCCTCAGATTGTATCTCTGGTAAAGATCGCATCTCCCACCCAGCTCCTAGCCCTGCCGGGCAGACCCGCCTCAGAGCTGATGGCCCGGCTTCTGACCGCCTTTGAACTTCCAAGCTCCGGAATTGCAGTGATTTCTGACTGCTGCTCATTTCTGAGCTCTCTCCTCTGCTCCTGTTTATCGTGTCAGCTCTTCCATTTCCTTGAAAAACAAGTTCATGTTTAATTCTTTCTTCTTGAAGCACCTGGAGTGGTTTTTGTTTTCTAATCTGAGCCAAACTATACAGAGTTACTCACTTTTTGGGTTCGACTTGGACTAAAAGAATGTAGAACCAGAAGTTCTGGAAATCGTCTAGTAGCCAGAGGAATCTAAGAAGAAAGCCAAAATAAAAATAAAAGTCAGCTGGGACTGGATTCTGGTGATGTTATTTGAAAGATTAGGTCACATTTTGCCTGAGGTTAGAGCCAATATATTCCCCCTCTTTTTTTTCTCTCTCTCAAATGAATTTGAGGATTTTATTTTCTACCTCATGTAACTAAATGTGATAGAAACTTGACTGATACTCAGATATACCAATTACAGAAAACACAGTTTATGTGAGAGTTGAGCTTCAGCTGTAATACCTGGATTTGGGACCACATCTTACAGATGAAGTGGAGGAAGGTGAGTGTGTCTCGATGCCGTCATTCTTGCTGTCTTGTCAGATATTTATGACTGTCTCCAGAAACAGACTGTATAGTTTCCCAGGGCTCCGGTAGTATCATAGGCTCTGCAGCTTAAAACAAGAGACATCCATTCTTGCATAGATCTGGAGGCCAGAAATCTAAAACCAAGGTGTCAGTCTGGCCAAGCTCACTGCCAGAGGCTCTAGGAAGGAGTCTTTCTTACCTCCTCCAGTTTTTATGGCTCTGGGCAGTCTTTGGCTTCAGCTGCACAACTCTAATCTCTGCCTCTCTTCACATGGTCTCTGGGTGTGTGTGTACACATCCTTTTGTGTCTCTTTTTGTGCTACTGAGGATAGAACCCATGGCCTTCATACTGAGTTACATCCCTATTTATTTACTAACTTTTTATTTACACGTTTTAGGACACGGTTTACCTAAATCACTAAACTGCCTAAACTGGGCTAAAACCTGTGCTCCTCCTACCTCAGCCTCCCAAAGTGCCGGAATGATAGGTGCGGGCTGCCATGAGCAGCCTTTAGTCTGATAAGGAACTTTCATTGGATTTGGAACCACCCCAGTCCAGTATGGTCTCATCTCAATACTTATCTTAGTTATACCTGAAAAAACCTATTTCCACATAAGATCATATTCTGAGGTTCCAGATGGACATGGGTTTTGGGAGGATGCTATGTAACCCATTACACAGATGTAGCACAACATTTTAGTATTAACTCCAACTGCTGTTATTGCATATTGTTGAGTTACTTACACTATTTGTTAATACAAATCAGTAGCAGTCCTTTGAGACAGTTTAGTATTGTTTTTAGTATGATTGGTTCTCAATAGATTATCAGTTGAATGTGCAGTTTAATTCTGAATAAGCTAAGGTCTCTGTTACCCAGAGATCGCATTCAGGACCATCATACAAGGCACAATCCCTAGACTGATGGTCAATAACGTCAAAGCATTAAAAACATTTACAAAACAAAAAGAACAGCATCAACAAAATGTAGAATGAGAGACTCAAGAAACCAATCAAAAGCAAAACAAAAATCAACAAATATCTACAGTGTGTTTTAAGCAACAGAAGTATCTTTGTAATGCTGCGGTAAGACCAAATCATAGTTCAACATCCAAAGGCTATATGATTTTCAGAGATCCTTCAGTATTCCAGAGAGCTTTTTAATTAGGTGGATGATTATTCCTAATGCAAACTTTTAAAATTTAGACTTCTAAATTTGGTGCTTTCTTAAAGTGGGGTTCATCTTCACAACTGGGAAGTTGGAATTATGAGACTCTGTAATCTGATAAGTCTTGCTTTACATGTCATAACGATGCCAATTTCAACAAAAGAGAAGCACTCTACAACATGGCTATTAACCTAACCACCAATTAGAGAGCATATACATGAAAGCAGATTGCAGCTTATTATATGCAACCCTCAATTAGTAATTGCAGTGTTAAAATCAAGGTGGGGGAGACGGTCACGGTGCTTAGGGAAAGGAAGAGCAAAAGCAAGGTTGAGAATACACGAGGGGAGCTTTATGTATAGATGGAATAAAATAGGTATCAACAAGACTCAAAGAATCTCCCAGGGAATGCAATCATTCATTTAACCAATGAAGAAAATGGGCTTAAAGAGGAGTGACTGCCGACTTTCCTGATTCTGCATCTTCCCGTCCCAGTTATTTGCTTGTCTGAATATTGATTGATTGACTGATTGATTGACTGATACTGGGAATTGAAACCAGGACCTTTGCACTGAGCTACAGCCTCAGCCCTTTAAATTTATTATTATTTTTTTTAAATTTGAGACAGTGTCTTGCTAACTTGCCCAGGCTGGGTTTGAACTCGAGATCCTTCTGCATAATCCCAGAATGCTGAGATTACAGAGTGCACCACCACGCCTGGCTTGGTCTACATTTCAATAACCAAACAGACAATGAGAATGAAAAGAAAGTGACCATAGAGATACCCTGGTGGCAAGGTCTCAGCGAATGTTTTAAAATATTAAGGAGTGTGTGTGCATATGTGTAGGGGTATGCGTTTGCATATATATCTCATATAATACAGTTTCAATTTTTAAAAAATGGTATTTGGTATGTAGGTATGAAAGTATGCATATGAGAAAAAAATAAAATAACCACTGACAACCAGTGACTCATCAAACAAGATCTGTGTGGCACAATTTGCTTACTCTTGAGGTTCTGTACAGCAGTGTATATTTTGAAGTTAAGGTTCAGCTAATCCAAGTTAAAGTCTCAACTCAATTCAGAATGTGGCTTTATGAGGTGGTATGTGAACGGTCCTTTAATTTTAAATAGAAATAGGTTGCTATGAACAGGTCCTGTGATTATCTGTTGCAGTCATAGGCCATAAAGAGTTCTGAGGCTTCAGTAAGAAAAGGAGTAACTGCCTGACTTCTGGTTCAATGACCTCTTGTACATCGACTTCTAGAGGTCATCTCCTCTCATTCGCCCCATCGTGTGTGCTCTGTGGAAACGGGGTACCCGGTGCTCAGGATAGAGCCTAATGCCGAAGAAGTCAGTATGTAACAAAACTTGTTGAATTGATTTCTCAAATTCACACCTTCTGCTCAGCCCAATTTAAACACTTTTAGACCTAACTTGCCACCTATCTTCTGAGCATTTCTACTGACATGTTCTTTTCATTCTTCAAAGTATACCCTAATTCAAAGTACGCAGATCCTCAGAGTTTGTTTTCCCTGTATTTGTAGATCCACACTGCCACGTAGTAACCCAGGCCAGATAAGCCAGCCTATTCGCCGCTCTCTCCAGATAGATACCTCTTTCTTACCAGTCCTTCTGAACCTCTTTAGGTAATTGCCATCTTTAAACTTTTGAAATTGCCACCTGTCTTACTCCCTTCAAAAATCTTTGAAAGTTATCTTCCCCCTAAAACACAAATGCATTCGTTTCATTTCCTCCTTATAATCATCCTACTTGCTTGCAGGAGAGAATCTAGCTCCTCAGCACCTCCAAGGCCTGTCATTCAGGCCCACACCTCTAGACAGATCAGTCTCCCCATCCCCGAACTTATTCAAAATTCTCATAACGTTTCCCGGGCCCCACCTCTCCTGAACCTGGCATTTGTTGGGGTTCCGCTGCCTGGACAGCACCTCTTACTTGCAATTATTCCTCCCTTCTGGCAGATTCTTACTCAGCCTTCAAAATTCAGCCCGTTCAAACCTCCAGCATCACCTCCAAGACCATTTGTGGTTCGCCTTTCATAAGCTTCCATCTAGCGTTTACCATCCTCTGAGCATGTGAAGCTGGGGCGGTCTTCTTTCAGTTTCTTTAGTAAGCAGCATTGCTTCTCCTCGTATTTGTTGAGCAAAGGAAGCAGGTATTACTAAGAGAGGGATTATCGTGTCAGCTCAATGCCCACACTTTAGGGAAGAACTGGGGACAGGAAAAGTGATGTGATTTGATTCAGGTAACAAAACACACGGTGGGTGGGGATCTGGGGCAGAACACAGACCCTGTGGCTTTTAGGCAGCATTTTTTCTCACACGAACAAGTCACACTTACATCTGTCGCAGATCTAGCATTACATTGTAACAGCGACGTTGTTACATTGTTGCACTGATAGCCACTCCGCTTTATTTCAGCCGGGAGACAGGAAGCAGCAGGGCTTAGTTGAAATTGGTTAACTTTTCCTCCCCGCCTCCGGTTTTCCCCAAGGAAGAGCCAGCATCCTCCTTTAGCTTCCAGCCCTGACCGCAGCTGCAGGGTTCCAGGAAGGGCCTCTCTCTGGAATATTCCTGTTTAGGATCCCCCCACCCCCGCTGGGCTAGTTTCTGTCTCCGGAAACCCTGGGGCCATGAGGCCTTGAGTGGCTTTAGGATTGGGAGCGACTCTTAACTGATGGAGATAAAACTGAAGAAAGTCCCTTCAACTCTGCTGCGCCAAGTTCCAGGGCGCGAGGAAGCGACGCCCAGAGCCCGGGTTCGTTCAACTTTCCCTGCTCATCAGGACAAACAGGAGGAATCTTCGCTGTCGCCGAGGAATCAGACGGGAACATTCGCGATGCTATTAAGCTACTTTGTCTTTCTGCAAAAAGAAGGGGCCAGAGCCGGGCACGGTGGCGCCTCCCAACACTCTGGAGGCGGAGGCAGGAGGACTGCATGTTCGCGCCCAGCCTGGCAATTTAACGAGATCTTGTCTCAAAAAATAAAAATGGGGTGGGATGTAGCTCAGTGTGAAGGCCCTGGTTTCAATCCTAAGCACTGAAAAAAAAGAAAGAAAGAAAGAAAAGGAAAGAAAAGAGGGACTCGGCCATCCCGGTTGCAGACGCCCCGCTGACTCACGCGCGCGCGAGTCCCGTGCTCCCGGGGCGGGGGCGGGGCCTGAGACCACGCCCCCAGGGATGATTGGCCCCTTCGAAAGAGGCAGCGGCGCCGCGCGGCGAACCCCGAGCCCTGGGCGGCGGCGGCGGCGGAGGTTGGCGGGGGCGTGTCGGCCGGCGCAGACCAGGGAGGAGTGGTGAGCGCTTCCCCGACAGCTTTCTCTCTGCTTCGCCAACTTTCCCTCGCCTTCTCGGCTCTCCGGCGACGCAGCTTGAGGCCTCAGAAGCCCCCCGGAGTCTGCGGTGCCTGAGTGAGGTCCGCACGGGATTCGGCGCGGCGAGATCCGAGAGGCTCTGCGATTGGCTGGCTGCGGGAGGCGCGTGCTCTGATTGGGTGCTGGCGCTGTCACGGTGACGCGGTGCCCACCTTCTGTCCAGGCCGGTGCGGTGAGAGGGCTGCAGGTGTGCCGGGCGGCAGGTGTGCCGGGCGGCAGGTGTGGGCGGCGCGGGGCCGGGAGAGGTGTGGAGTCCGAAGAGGGATCGGGCCTGGTCCCGGGCACCCTTGTTCCCAGCGCCCGGCATGGGGGTCGCTTGAATGCTCACGATCGCCCTCCGAGAAGAGAGGACACAGTCTTCTCGCCTCCCTTGGGCGTCAGCATGTTCCGCATTTGTACCCTCCCGATTCCTGCGGCGCTCTGCTCTCCCGCTGGACGGAACTAGGACTCCACTGGAGATCTTGCACGATCCTTTCCCACCCACACCCGCAGCTTAGCGGACCGCGCCGGGGGAAGTTTGCATGAGAAAGGGGGAGGCTTGAGATCGCTCTGGGAGTGGGAGAAAAATGTTGGGAAGTAGGCTTTCCTTCGCAGTCACCCCTGTTCCTTCCCCGTCTCTACGTCCGGAGACCGAGTCCTACGACAGAGTGCGTCGCGGTACAAGCTGCCGGGGTAGCTGATCCAGGCTTTAAGAAGTGAAGAGACGGTTTTGAAACCAGTCTAGGTCAGAGTCTGGGTTTTGCTTCGCACCAGTGCGGAGCGTTAATAACTACTCACTTGGAAGATAAGCAGGTTTGTGAAGGCTGATTACCTCTCCCTGACACGCAAGTAATTGCGATTTTCAGCACCTTCGATTCGCTGTGGGAGGCAGCGTATTGGACATCTAGTGTAGATCCGTACACAGAGTCACCTGACTCATCAGTTCCAAAACTCATTAAAACCAACTGGTGTTGAACAGTAGGTGTCTGCTCCTTGGAAATTGTTGAATTAAAAGTAGTATGTCTTTTGAGAAATACTGGAAGTTGTTCAGCATTTAGGATCTGCCATCAGATTTTACTAGATGTGTGACTTTAGGGAAATTATTTAATCTTTCTAAGCCTAAATTTCCTAATCTGTAAAAGAAGGTTAATAATAGTTCCTGCTTTACTGATGTGAGGGTTGTGAGGATTAAAGGAAATAATCCATATAACTAGTTTACACGGTACCTGATGCATAGCTGTTATTATTTCTGTGCTGTTTAACTTGGATTAAAAGCTATCCACAAAAACAGAGAGAAATGGGAGGTGAAGGCTGTGCCCGAGGTAGTGATGGTTATCACTCATTGATTACTTCATGTAAAACGCTTAAAATCCTGTCTGGAACATCAGAAGGACTCGTGTTGCTGTTTATCAAACCTTGTTACCTAGAACGTACCAAGCATGGTGTTCTAGGTGCTTTACCTACATTATTGTTTAGTACACCTGCAGCCTAGTTAGTTTTATCTGCATTTTACAGATGTGGAGACTAACATTCAGAAGGGAAAGAGCTTACTACGGTCCACTTCAGTGCCGATTACCCCACTCCAAGCAGCGTTCAGGCTCTTTTCTATGTCTGTTGTTGCTTTCTATTTTTAACATTGGCCAGCTTCCCTGGACCAGGTTGTTTGTATGGTTCAATTCACTTCTGCTGAGGGAGAGGGATTATTATAAATACTTTATTAATTAAAAAAGTAATGAGAAATAATTTGTAATAAGAGAATAATGTCAACTACATGCATGCTATTAACAAAAAGCTAAGTGAGTTCAATTATATTTGGAAATCAATTCAGAAATATTGTTCCCTAATTTAAAGTTGCCCTCCTTCTTTATGTTGAATTGGAATTTAATTGTTATAGAGAAGTGCTCAGAAGTAATGATTAGAACATATAGATAATAATTACAATTGTATTTCTTTAGTGTTTCCCCTAAAATCTCAAAAAGTTTCCTCAATTTATTACATTGTCACGGAATAAGGTATATTGGTTAATAGAAAGTTACTATATATTTCATCAATGAGTAATGAGTTTTCAAAGAACTGGAATGTGGCAGATACACTAAATATAATTTTATCTTTGCTGCTGACAGTATCGTAGGAATCTGGTGTTGAGCGTCCGTCATCTGCTTGATGTTGCTGACATGCTGACTGATGGCGATTTCTAACTGCTCTTACACAACATCGGTTCATTCTAAAACAGCGTGTTACCTGTGGTGAAGGGCTTGCTTCATATGAAGTGCTAAACGTAATGTCCTTTGTTTCCCCTTGATACATGACTTGTTTATACATGTATGCACACACAGGCACATATACACGTGTGTGCATGCACACACACCTATTTTTTGCAGTGCTGGGGGTTGAATCCAAGACTCGACACATGCTAGACGAACGCTCTACCCCAGAGCTACACCCTTACCCCCGACTTGTTTGTATTTTTGATTCTAAATATAAAGTTGGTTGTTGAAAAAAATTTAACCATGTTTAAAATTTTTTCTTTTTTATACACACACATAATTTAGAAAAACAATATGGTGTCAGTAACTGATCCACGGCCCGACAGGCTGCTTTCGTTCACATAACGTAGTAGACGTCTTTTCATACCAGGGGACGTGGCTCTGTCTTACTCTTCCAAGTGGTTTTAGTGAGTCCAGTACTCCATTTGAGCAGCTTTCTCTTAATGAACATTAAATATTGCTCTCACATTTCCTTTTGTTAGTGTGCTATGTGCTGGATATACTTACCTTTTTTAGTTTATCATATATATGTGTGATATACATGTATATAAATTGATTTCAAGTTTATTTTTAAATCTTTTCATGTCCCACAAAATTTTACGATGAGTTAAAAATTCTGTCTAACGTAAAGTTAAATTCCTCAGATTGAATAACTGCCAGGTACTGCAGGCGGCCAGACGCCTCAGGCCTCAGGGCTGCTGTCCCGGAACTCCTGCTGTACCCCAGCTGCCCTGTTCTTTCTTCATGAGCCCTCTGGAATGGGAGGCTGCTCGCTTGGCTTGCTGGTACCTTGAGCGGGCATCACTGTACACATTTTACTTTGGACATACTGAGGAGGAGGCAAAAATCATGTATCAACCCAGGTCCTGTAAATAACATTGATGATATTCATAGTAACGGTGACATCCGAATGTCCTCCGACTGATACTGGCCGGCTCGTGGCCGCCCCCTGTGCTCTCTCTGTTCAGAGCGTTTGCAGAAAAGATTCTCTACGCACAGAACGCGTCTTTTCTTTCCTACCATTCGTCAAATGCATGCTTTTCCTCCAGCAAATAATTTCCTTCAATTTAAGTGTGAAGTAGGCCCCTGCTGTTTCTGTCTCGGAGACTGCTGCTTCCTTCACTCAACTGCAGTGATTTAACATTGCAGGTCACCTGGGACTGCTGTTTTCTGCCTTCCTGGCTGGTGCGTTAGTCCCACGAGGGCAGTGGCACAGCCCTTATGTCCACGGCTGGCTCTTACCTGGGGGGCCGGTTCGGGACAGGGCGGGAATAAATGCTGCGGAATGTGTTTGCCGCATGAAGAAGGGCACGGCCTGAGTGGAGCGAAGGGCCTCAGTTAAAAAGAAATACCTGGAGATTCGTTCTGGCAAAGAGAATCTTAAGAACAAGTCCTGAGTTCTGTTTATGATATGGGTATTTCAAAACTTTTACCTTCTCTTATAGCCACATTTACTTTTGTGTGAGGAAAAAAGCTCTGTAAATTATAGTTAGTGATGTCTGAGTATTATTAGCCTTGTTTTATCTTTTTAACTTGATAAATTATATTAAATGAACTATAATTATGGCTTTTCATAGAATTATACTAACTCATTTGTTGAGTGCTAATTATGTGTCAGGTACTTTATCTATATCATCTCTAATTTTTTAGCAGCCATATGAGGAAGGTGGTGCTATCCCATTCTTCAGATGAGAACACTGAGGCTCTGGGAAGTTAACTACTCCAAGGTCATTTAACCAGTATACCTTGCAGCTGGCATTGAATCCGGATGTGTCTGATATCTTCTGCCACCCCAGTGCTTTTTTATGGTAAGTTATGTTAGTTCACATTTTAAAATATATGAAACATGCTTGGTACAGATATAGCATTTCTATTTTTTCTGTTGGGCAGTTAGGAAATATTTAAGTCATACATTTTTTTTTTTTGAGAGGGGGACAGGGTCTCCTTGTTGTAATTCAGGTTGGTCTCAAAATCATTATGTAGCCCAAGGTGTCCTCAAACTCAGGATACTCCTGCCTCAGCTTCCTGCAAGCTGGGATTACAGGTATACAAAACCTTGCCCAGTTTCACTCAAAATTTTAAAGCTGAGAGTTTTCAAAAAAGTTTCTGAATAAATCCAAAAGGTTATGTTTTTTTTAACTGTTTTTCTAAATAAAACATTATAAATGGTGAGTATTTTTGACACGTGTGGCAGATAGTCCGGTACAGAAGTACCTGTGTCCTCACCACTCACCGTGACACACATCCGCTCACAGAGAGCTCTGCGTGCTCCCAAGCCTCGTCTTCCTCCCTCTTGGCAGTCGCCACCGTCCCCACTTACAGTTCGGGTTCTGTCGGGGCCTTGTTGGTAACGGTGGCCGAGTGGTGAATGGACATGTGACTTGGTGGCCACTCCGTTGTGTATTTCCGAAGAAGCTCACCTTGCTTCTGTGGTTTTGCCACTCTTCCTGATCAGACGCAGGCTTGTGTCAGGTGTGAGCGCAAACTCTGAACTCTCCATCCCACCTGACAATGTGGAAGCGGAATGAAAGTGTGGTTGTTCTTTCAATTATGCTCAGCTTGAGAGCCTACAGCTGCAAGGCGGGGATCAGGCCCCTGGGTGGCCTCTTCTCCCGTGGTCTGAGGCAAATTATGAACAAGAGCCTTACTGTACATAACCACTGTTGATGTTCCTGACACTTTTTAGCATGAGCGGGCCGGGCCCAAATCCTGGTTGAGTTTCATGAGGACGTGCACATTCTAACTTTTCCCCGGGTGTCTACAGCCTCTTAGATCTGTGCGTAGGCTGGTCTGATGAGCGATCCCAGCAGAGCTAGAGGGTAGTTTGAATTCGAGGTTCTCCCCCGTCCCTCCTTTGGTTGGCAAAGAATTGAAATAGACTTTCCTAAGGAAGAAAGACAAAAACAAAAGCAAAAATAAGGCCTGAGAAGCTGCCAATTAAGATGATTAAGAGATAGCTCCAAAAAAGAAGTGTTAATGATTCAGGATAATTGGTTTATGTGAAAAAATTAAGCCTGAGACGTTTAGGGAAAGAGAGAGATGATGAAAATAGGTAATAAAAAGAGTGAAGAGCAAGAGTTGTGGTCATGACGCAGAGCAGGGGCTGGGGATAATCAAGGAGCTACTCTTGAGATTAAATGCTTGAGATACAAAAAGGGTTGGAAAGACAACAGTAAATGGCTACAAGATATAAAAAAAAAAAAGATCCTTAAAATCTGAACTTGGGGAAATACTCGTTGAGTAATTAATGATTAACTGATACCTTGACTGCTTATTTAAATTTTCCAATAAAAGCATATATAGATGTACTTAATCCATGAAGGCACATGTATAAGCATCAATTATAATTTATCTGAGTATTATTTAAAGAATTCCTTTTTAAAGACAATCTGGATGGGTACATTTTTGTCATCTTAAAAGTAGTTCTTTTTATTATACAAGAATAATTCAAAAAATACGCATAAGACTTTTGCTGAAGTTCAAGTAACTGAATATCGTTCACAGATTCTTCATTTATTTCATAAATCTAAGTATGTTGAGTCTTTCTGTAAGAAGTGCAACTACCGAGCATTCTTGTGATAGCGGCTTTGTGAATGTGTCACTGTTCGGGATTTGCACCCGCCTTGTGATTTGGGCTCCCTTTGTTTCGGGTTGGCAGTTCCTACTGTTACAGCTCTTGTGTGAGTGTGAGGAACTCCATTTTCATAGGCACAGCCTCTTTGCTGCATTTTTAAAAAATGGACTCGGAAGCTTCTTACTGTGGGTCTTTGTTGGGGACAAAGGATTATTTATGCTAAAGGAAAATGTATTCTCCACTGAATTAGCTCATGGGAAGCATAACAAGCTCATTAGTAATGCTCACTTGTACTTTGGCCTTTTACTGTGGTAGAGAGAAGGGAAAATGACAGACAGAAAAAAGGACATTCTGTTGTTTTTTGCCTTTCCACAAAGAAAATGTGATATAATATTAGGCTCTTCAGTTAGATTCAGCGCAGGTTCAACTGTGGTACCAGGAGAAAAGTTCCTGAAAGAAGAGTGTGTGTATGCTTAGCACTCAGCATGGGGTGTGTCTGGTAGAACTTGGAGAAGAAAAGAACTTTTCCTTGGAAGTTGATAGCATTTTAGCTGTATAAATGGCTTTATATTTTTTCTTAGAATGTTTAAATGGTGGTTTTCAATTAAAACTACACTAATTCATTATGTTGCTGTAAGCAGGCTGTAATACTGTGTTGTTTTGTATAGTCTACTTTACTTGGAATACTTTTAAACTTTTCACAAATACATTAAAGAATGGCATTAACTCATTTAATTAAAAGTTTTCTTTCTTTATGGGTTTCAGTAACAGTACTTTGGAGTTAAAATTTATATTCACATAATATTTATGTCAGATTTATAGGGGAAACTATCATATGAGCTGGGCTTTGTTGTTAATTTTATCTTACTGGCCAGATACTTCAAGAATTTCTTTGTTACTAGTCACACAAACAATCTACTAGAATGTGTTTAAGGTTTTCCTCTTTCAAATGAGAAGTACCCTTAGGGAGTAAGAAGGAAGTAGGCATCGTGGAGCTCTTTTACAGTCAAACTATCCCAACTTGAAGTGAGGGTCTTAGCTTCTCTGTCAAACAGAAGAGCAAAGCACATTTCCAACCCCGGTTACTCGGGCGCACTGGGGAGTAGGAAAGCTTCATTGTCTCACGTTAACATTTTATTTCTTTTTCAGAATAGTCGTTTCATCTTTATATAGATGACCATGCAGCCTGCAATTCAAGTAAGTATTTTTCTTGGAAAAAAATATCTATTTACATTATGATTTAATATAATTGAATCAGTAAAGTACTACAATTATCGCTAATTTTTTTTCTAGTGCCACATTTTAATAACAGGGGTACTATATTTGACTTTCTAGTTCTGCAAAGATTTTATTTCTAAGCTGGTATTTGTGTTGACTGTTTGAAAGAATCAGAAACAGCTTAGGGTTGGTGAGTACATCTTATTTATTCCACCTTGAAAAATACTGAAATTTTTGTACTTTTTCTCTCATTGAATACGAGATTCAACTCATATTGAATTGAATGTGTGTTTGCAGTTAAAAGAACTTCCAGTGAAAACAAATGTAAGCTTTTTGTTTTTGGTTCAGATAATTGTACATGTGCTCTGTGAATGCCCGTACATGAACAGGCATTGAAATTAGAAATCTGAAAGAGTGAGGTTTTTATTTTATGCTGAAGGAAGCCAGCTGAGGAAATAAGACTAGCCAGAATAAAATTATACTTGAGTGATTCCAGAGTTGGTGTTTGTTGCATTAGTTTCAAATCCCCCTTTCTTCTTTCTTTTGATGTAAATAGAACATGATTAGATAGTAAAGATAAAAGTCACATTAAATATCTGTGCTTAGAAAGATGCAAGCTGCTGAAAATAAAAAACCTTTGAAAGAACTTGAAAGTCACATTTCAGTCTGCCATTTCCACTGAGATCCTGGCAAGTCATTTTACGTCTCCAAGTCCTTGCTTCCTCCCTGCAGGGCCGTCTCATCATCCTCGTGTGCGATGGTGCATGCAGAGGAACTGGAGTGTGCCTTTCCTGGGAGGCCCCCCAGGTCTGCCACAGCCTCCTGTACTGTCCCGCTACCCCTCTGCCCTAACGGAGCCCTCTAGAGACCGGGGTTCATAGCAGTCTCCCAGAGGTCTTGTTCATCTCACTTGAGTCTTGTGTCCACCTTCATATGTTCAGAATTCCTTCTACTCAAAACCATTTTTGATCTGAGTTTTCCTATCTGTTCTGTTTTTTCCAGCCTCAGAAATGCCATTAGTTTCTTGTCAGTTATTTTCTTGATTCCTTATAGAGTGCTTTTGTTACTGCCATATTGCATCTTGACCATGTTTTTCTGATTTCTGGACTAAGGGCCATTCATGTTCTCTTAACTTGATTTTTTTCATAGTTTCATCTTATGGTTCCATGAAATCTTCTCGGATCTAGATTCTGCAGATTCATCTTTGTTGATTGTTCTCCAGCAGTTTACCCTTGACGTGTCTCACAGAAGCTCTGCTTTTCTCCCTGATGTGAGAACTTGTAAAGATTTTCATCTCTTTCTCTGCTAGCTGCATTAGACTCTTTGGTTGTTTACAAGTGCCTTGCAGAGAGGAGATGCCCAGTATACAGCTGGTATCAATTGATTTCTTATTAATTTAATACATTAAGATTTTCTACGCTCTTCTTCTATGTCCCTCATTCTAATTAATGAAGAAACACATAGTCTCAAAGCCAACGAACAATAGCTCATGATCTCTTTTGGTTTAGACTCCTCTTTGGGAATCTGACAAAAGCTTTGAACTCTGAGAAGTGGCTCGCTTGTACCTCGCCATACAATTTAACCAAAACTGCCTGTAGATTAAGAGTTTCTGCAATATGACAGCTCTCAGCTGAGAGAACAACTTTCATATATGCAGTTTTTGTTATGAACATCTAACTTTTAACATTAATATGCTATTGAGTGGTCCAAGTTATTGTCGAATTTTCTCCTTACAGAAATAGGAAAATACAACATGTCTCCTTTTCTCTAATGTGGCCAAAAGTAAGAATGACTTCTGTTAATATCTGTGTCTCCAGCGCCACAGTCAGTTTTTTCAAAACCACACACCTAACTTGTGCTCACCTTATCTTGACAAACACTCGCATCTGCTTTGCCTGTTTTCAGCTCAGGCAAATGGTTGGAGGACAAATAGTGTATTCGAAGGGATGTAGGATTTGATTGGTGGTAAGATGCACCTAGACTTTGATGGCAGAGTCACTTGCTAGTATCTTAATTACTCAGCAAGCGTTTTTCACTAAACATGCTGTGTGCTAAGTGTATTATATTGAGTTCTAGGACTACAAACAGAAATAAGACATGCTTATGGAGGGAAGAATTAATCAATCTGCTACACTCCCTTTGAAATGATTTTGAGAAAACTCTGGGAAATAAATAACATTTTCTCTTTTTCCTAGACATTTATAGAATTCGCATATATTTGGAATTCCTTCTCCAGTCTCTACCCATAATTCCTGAAATTATGTTCTTTATAAACTTACATTTCATTTTGTCGTCAGGTAATTTTATTAGATTTCCTTACTCCTGCATATTCTTGTGTTCATTCATTTTCTTGCTGGCTTTTGGGACTTCCTTTTTAGAAGCATGTTTATTTCTTATCTCAGGAGGTTGGAAGAAGGCGTCCGCCCCCACCAAAGTTTGTCTGGATTACATATAGGATTGCTTTGGTTTTTGATTTGTTATAGTGAGCCTTGCCTCAAATGAACCTCAGTATGTATAATAAATTTTAAGGAAATACTTTATATTTAAAAGCCAACAAAGGACTAGATTCATTATACTCTTTTTAAAACACTTTAAGCATTTAAAACAAACCTACAGAGTAGTTGTTAAGTAGGATATACAGAAATTTGTTCACTCAAGCCACTTGGGAGTAAGTGGGCAATCTAACGCCCATCAGAGTACTTTGGTATGTATTTCTTGAAAACCAGGACATCTTCCTATACAGACATGATGAAATAATCAGAATCAAGATATTAACCTTGGCAGGTATCTAAACTAAGAGTTTGCTTCTAATGCATACATAATTTTCTGTGAGCCGTCTCAGTGCTGTACACAAGTAGGTAATGTGTAGTTTATACCTTATTTAAACATGGGTGTGCAGCACGGTGACTTTCAGCAAAGGCTGCATTCATTCGGTTGACCGTGTTCTCCTTAGGTATGGTTTGGGGAAGATCTGCCTCTGAGTCCACGGAGCCCTCTGACTCCCAGACACGGACCGGGATTGGCTGATGTTTGTCAGTACGATGAGTGGATAGCTGTGAGACATGAAGCCACTCTGTTGCCTATGCAAGAAGATCTGTCTATCTGGCTGTCTGGTTTATTAGGTAAGGCTTGCAAAGACGCCCCACATTGTATTCTCTTCTTCACTAAATCTTGCTTTTTGTCCAAGGGATTGATTGTTCTAGATGCCTGGGTTGCTCTTGTGAATGAAGTATTCAAGGCTCTGTTCTCACCAAGCTTGCATTCCATCTGTTTGAGGAGATACTCTGATTCGCCCAAAACTTTGGGTCTTGAATTGTAGAACATTTGAAATTTAACTGAAAAGGACAGTAGCTCTCAATAATTCATTTCATTATTAATATTAAAATCTTTGTTTTGTTTTTGCTGATCCCCCTACCCCGTACTCCTGTATAGACTGTGATATTCTGAGAGGCATAGACATGTGAAACCAAGAAGGAAATGCCAGGTGACGAATGTCTGGCATCATATTTTTTACTCTATTAGAGAGTATGATGAATATTCTGAACTTTCTCCCCAGAAAATTAACTTTAAATACAGAATTTCATATAGCATTGCAAAGTTTTAAGGAAAGAAAGATCCTAAAGGTCATTTATGGTCCTCCCAAGATAATTGAACACGCACAAAACACTTACTCTAATTGTCTGATATCAGTTTAATGACTTTGATAAATTTTAAAGTTTACTATATGATACTATTTTTAAAGAAGACATTTTTGAGGTAAAAGTTAGTATTCTCTGGCTATTTGTTATGGTATTTTATTTAATTTTCAAATCACAGCAGAATCTGTCTTTTAAAAAAATTTTTTTATTAGTACGTGTTTGTAGTATGTAATGATTACATTCCTTCTGAGTAGATGGAGTATTTCCATAGCACATTTTAATTCTTTTTACGCCCCCTCCCCTCCCTTCCCTTCCAGCCACATTCAAACCCCCTCCATCTCCTTTTTAATTTTATTTTTTCTTATTATCTATCCTTTATTTTGCTCTTTATTCATATTTTGGGTTTCTCATTATAAGAGAAACTGTGTGATATTTAAGCTGGTGTATCTGATTTATTTCACTTAACATTATAGTCTCAAGGTGCATCCACTTTCTACAAATGATTCAAGTTTATCTTTCTTTATGGCACAGTAGTACTCCATTGTGTATGAATACCACATTTTCTTTATCTGTTCATCTGTTGATGGATACATAGGCTGCTTCCAAGATTTGGCTATTATGAATTGTGCTGCTATAAATACAGTATCACTGAAATATGTATCCCCGTAATATGATGTTTTTCTAAACTCTTTTGGAAAGATACCTGGGAGAGGAACAGTTGGGTCAAATGGAATTTCTTGTTTTATTTTTTGAGGAATCACCATCCTGATTTCCATGGTGGTTGTAGTAGTTTACATTTCCATCAACAATGAAGAAGTTTCCTTTTCCCCCACAGATTTGCCAGCATTTGTTGTTATCTGATTTCTTGATGGCAGTCATTCTTTCTGGAGTAAGGTGTTGTTTCGATTTGCATTTTTCTAATGGCCAGAGATATTGGAACATTTTTTCATGTACTATTTTTTTGGCTCTTTGTATTTCCTCCTCTGAGAAGTGTCTATTCATATTAAATGCCCATTTTTTGAGTAGGTCTTTTATTTTTTTGGGAGGTCTAACTTTTGAGTTCTTTATATACTCTAGATATTAGTCCTCTGTCCAAGGGATAGCTGGCAATTTTTTCCCCATTTTATAGGTTGTCTCTTCACTCTGTTGGTTGTTCCCTTTGCTATGCAGAAGATTTTAAAATTGGTATGATCCCATTTGTTGATTCTCAGTGTTATCTCTTGTGCAACTGGGGTTCTGTTCAGAAAGTCCTTGCCTATACTTATGTCTTCAAGAGTTTTACCTATTTTATCTTCCAGGAGGTTAAATGTTTCTATTTTAATGTTTAGATCTTTGATCTATTTTGAATTTAGTTTAGTATATGGTGAGAGATATGAATTTTGATTTTCTGCATTTGGATAGCCAGTTTTCCCAGCACCCTTTGTTAGAGGTGTCTTTTTCAATCTCCTTTTTCAGAATACTGTAGTTTTTCTTGTAGAGGTCATTCACTTCCTCGATTGGGTTAATTCCCAGGTATTTAATTTTTCTTGATGGTATTGGGAAACATATTGTTTCCTTCCTTTCTTTCCTGGAGAGTTTATTTTTGGTGTACAGGAACACTTGATTGTTGTGGGTTGACTTTGAATCCTGTGATCATGGTAAATTTGGTTATTAATTCTAGTAGTGATCTGATGGAATTTGGGGGGTCTTCTACGTAGAGGGTCATGTCATCTACAAATAATGATAATATGGCGTCTTCCTTTCCCATACGTACCCATTTAATTCTGTCTCTTGCTTGATTGCTCTGGCTAATATGTTGAGAACTATATTGAACAATAGTGGTGATAGCAGACATCCTTGTCTTTTTTCCTGGTTTCAGGGGGAAAGTTTTTAGCTTTTCTCCATTTAATATGATGTTGGTGGTAGGTTTGTCATAAATGACTTTTGTCAGATTGAGATATGGTCCTTCTATACTTATTTTCTGTGGCATTTTTATAATGGATGAATGTTAAATATTGTCAAAGGGTTTTTCTGTGTCAGTTGAGACAATCATGTGGTTTTTGACCTTGCTTCTGTTTATGTGTTGTATTCCATTTATTGATTTGTATACGATGAACTATCCTTGTATCCCTGGGACGAAGCCTACTTGGTTGTGGTGTATGATCTTTTTGATTTGTTGCATTCTGTTTGCCAAAATCTTGTTGAGGATTTTTGCATCAGTGCTCATTAAAGAGATTGGCCTGTAGTTCTCTTTTTTTGGTTGGGGCCTTTTCTGGTTTTGGACCGCAGAGTAATGGTAGCTTCCCTGAAGGACTTTGAGAATACTCCTTCTCTTTCAGTTTCATTAAAGAGCTTGAGGAGTATTGTCATTAGATTTTTTTCTAGAGTTCTTATAGAATTCAGGAGTGAATCCCCTGGAACCTGGACTTTAATTAGTTGGTCATTTTAAAAATTATTTCCTAAATTCCATTGCCTGGTAACTGGATTTTTCAGGATTTTTATGTCTTCTTGGTTTGGGTTTGGTACTTCATATGTACCTAGGAATCTATTCATTTCTCCCGAATTCTCTATTGTATTGGAATTCGGGTTCTCAGAGTAGTTACTAATCTTCTGGATTTTGGCAGAGTCAATCGTAATTTCACCTTTTCATTTCTAATTGCATTGATTTCAGTCTGTTCTTTTTTTGGTTAGATTGGCTAAGGATTTGTCTTTTGTTTATTTTTTCAATGGAACAACTCTTTGAGTCATTGATTCTTTTTTTTTTTGATTTTGATTTCATTGACTTCTGTTCAGATCTTTATACTTTCATTCCTTGTACTAGATTTGGGTTTGGATTGTTCTTGATTTTCTAGGACCTTGAGGTGCATCATTAGGCTATTTATTTGGGCTGTTTTTCTGATGTGGGTATTCACAGCTATAAAATTTGCTCTTAGGACTGCTTTCATTGTGTCACATAAATTCTAGTATATTGAAATGGAAAAAAAATGAAATGGCATTATTGTTTGGGTCTAGGAACTAATTTCTTCCTTGATTTCTTCTGTGACCCATTGATTATTGTTTAATTTCCCTATGTTTGCATGATTTCTGTGGTTTTTGGACATTGATTTCTAGTTTCATTGCATTATGATCTGATAATATCCATGAGATAATTTTGATTCTTTTCCATTTACTTAAGCATGCCTTATGGACTAGCATGTGGTGTATTTTGAGGAAAGTCCTAAATCCTGCTTAGAAGAATGTGTATTCTGTTGTTCGATGGAACACTCTGTAGCTACCCATTAAATTCATTTATTTGAACGTGGTACCCATTGTAATTGTATTGGTGTTTATCTGATTTTTTTTTATGTCCAGTAGTTCTGCTATTCTGTCTTCACACTGGTCACTTCTGCTGCCTATATACAATTTTTAATCTCCTGGATTTCTGTTTGGAACATTTTCATGGACTCTAATTGTTTGCCAAACTGATCCTTCATGTTTTGTTTAGCTCAGCTATACAGCTATATTTTTATTAGTGTCTTCTCTAAGCTCACTGATTATTTCATTTATTACTGCCATTATCTGATTATATTATATTTTCTGTGAGCCTGCTGCGTACCTCATTGATCTGTCTTTTAATCTCCTCCGTTATCCCTTTTTGTGTGTGTGTGTGTGTGTGTGTGTGTCGTTTTTGAGGTTGGGTCTGGCTATGTAGTTCAGGCTGGCCTTGAATTCACCATGTAGCCGAGGTTGGCCTCAAACTCTTAGGAGTCCTCCTGCCTCAGATGCTCAAGTGCTGTGATCACAGGCATGTACCACCGGGCACCTCTGTTATCCTTTCAAATAATTTGGTTGTGTGGATTTTGCTTTCTTCCCACTCAATATCCCGTGGATTAACTTTGGGTGAGTTGGTAGTTTGGGGAATCATTTTGTTGCCTTTCTACTGTTTTTTAGTTGTTTGTTCGTTTTGTGCTTATGAATGTTGTCACTTATAGTGGAGAAACTGTTGCTAATGTAGAGATCTCTTCAGTTAGTCCATTTTTCAGAGATGCACTCAGGGCATGGCTAACTATAGTACTTTGCCTCACAAATCTGATCACCCTTGTTAATGAGGGAGGGGAGATTGTAATTGGCCCAGCACTCAGTTCTCCGGGAATGGACCACAGTATTGTTAATGTCACAAAGATAATCCTGGTATTCACCTACAGAGAGAACCTATTAAAGGCAATAGCTGTGTGACCCTGCTAATATCAAGTAAATCAGCAACAGTAATATTGTCCAAGACTGAATGGATATTAACATACCATAAGAAGTAATAATGTATCTCCCTTAATCTTAGAAATCTACAATTATAGTATAAACTCTAAAACAAACCAACTGTTGACATATAGCAAATATTGTATGTCAAAAATGAGATAACTGGGGTTGGGAATTTAGCTAAGTGGTTAGAGTGTTTGCCTTGCAAGTGCAAGGCCCTGAGCTCGACCCCCAGCACCAAAAAAAAAAAAAAAAGAAAGAAAGAAAGAAAGAAAGAAAGAAATAACCATACCCCCACTAATGACAGAAAAGAATTCAACAGTAGTAACAAAGAGGTACTAAAGACTGATAAAGCTTAAGGTTATACTATTAAAAATATAGCCTGTCCCTGACTGTCTCTCATGTCTGTCTCTCTCTCAGTCACTGTGGGAGGGCAACACGGGGAACCCTGAAGTGAAGTTGTTTCTCAGTTGTTCTGAGTCCCAGATTTAAAGAATCAACCCCTTTCTGAAATGGCACTTGATCAAGCTCTCTCTGTCGATATGTTGGGTGTTATACTTGAGTTCCTCTCTTGCTGTTTCCTGGCGTGTTGGGGGAGCTCCTCATACAAAGCCCTGAGCTGTTTCACAGTTCACCAGGGCTGTGGACTCCACTGCCATCTCCCCCTTGTTCTCCCAGCTCCTCCACCCACCTTGCTTCTGGGGAGCCCAGTTCCCCTCCCCATGAGCTGCAAAAGCCAGGAAGTCCAAATTGTTTCTTTCTTTTCTCCGTGTTGTCAAATGTCTTTCCAACTTCTCTGTAGCTTCTGATTTTTTTGTCTGTTCTTTCCTGAATCCTGAATCTGCTTCTTTTCAGCAAGTCATTATTTTCTACTGTCTGGAGTCTGGGTCTTGGAAAGGCTGACTTTTCCTACTGATCACCATTTATTTCCCTATTTTCTTTCTCTGGAAATCTATCTTATTTATAAAGAATCTTTTTTTTTTTTTTTTGGTGTAAGAAGTATTAATATGTAATGAATTTATTTCATTTTCAACGGAATAAAACAAATGTGAATTTCTTTTTCTATATTTCTACCTCACAGATATTTTTCTTTTTGTTTTCTTTCATCTAACTCAACTTGATGTTATTCATTTTAATTATACCTTCAAAGAGGGACTATTTGGAGTGTGATGTGATATTTGTCCAGTTTTCAGCTATAATCTGATTCTATTCAATTAAATTTTAACCATTTTGTTTGAATTTACTCTTTTAGAATTTTAACTTTGAAATAATCTTTTAGGTTTTGAAATTAAAGCAGAAAGATTATTGGATGAACTCGATAATGGAGTATTGTTATGTCAACTGATTGATGTTCTTCAGAACATGGTGAAAACATATAATTCTGAAGAACCAGGGGTGAGTGTTTGACAGCAGTGATGTTATATTCTGGTCCAAAATAATTCGTTCGTGTGTATTTCTTACCGTTTCTACAAGCTGAAAACTTCCATCCCACAACTGGCCATGGGACCTTGAAAATTTATTTAATCTTTCTGAATATTCCAAATAATGTTATTTGTAAAGTGGAAATATTTACATTTAACTTGTAGAATTTACTTAACTTCATTGAAATTAAATGACATGATGTATAGATGGTATCTAGCATAGTGCTTGACACTCAGTAGTTACCTCCTCTTAAAAACAATAATAGTACTTTCTTTATAGGACTGGCAAGGGTTAAATGAGAAAAGCATTTGTGATAGTTGCTGGCACTCAGCAGCTGCTATTATTATTTTCTGTATATTGCCTTGGTGATAAACCAATAAATATTAATTGTATGAATAATAATTCGTAAGATAATTTCCCCCACTGACCCTCAAGCCATGATTGAAGTAGATCAGGTTTCTTTCTTTTCATCAAACTGACTGTTTTCAAGGGTTTGGGGTCTTGTTGAGTGTGATGGTGCACACCTGTAATCCCAGTTTCTTGGGAGGCTAAGGCAGGAGTATTGCAAGTTCAAGACCAGCCTGGGCACCCTAGTGAGACATTGATCAAAAAATGTAAGTAGAAACTTGTGGGGATATAGCTCCCACTAGCTTGTGGGAACCCTTCATTTTGATCCTGGTACTGGAAAAGAAAAGATCTGGGCACTGATACACTATTAGTGGCACTGTTCTGGAGGATAGTAAGATGTGTCCACTCTCACTGTCCCCCATATATGTACATACATATTCATGTCTATATATTTGTATGTATGTGTACATATATATGTAACTTTAAAAATAAAGACATTCTTTGATACATAATTGTTTACTACTGAGAATTTAAGGAAATCACAAATTTACAGATATGATAATACAAAATAAATTACAACCTAATGTTGATAAATAGAGAAGTTTTAAAAAATTAATCTGGTACCTAGACACATTAGGATAGTATACAGTTATTAGAAATGATGATTTAAATCTTTTCTTGGGGGGGTGCTGGGGATCAAACACAGGGCCCTGTGCTTGCCAGTCAAGTGCTCTACCACTGAGCTAAATCCTCAAGCCCTAAATCTGTTATTTTTACCCTAAAAGATGCCTACAGTCTATTGTTAAGTCTACTTGTGCACATACACAGACAAATTAAATTTCAGAATAGTGTATTTATAGGATGCTTTGTAGGTACAGCTATGTGCATAGCTTTACACAGAGACATTTTATAAAATGTAGGTGACAAGATTTCGATTGATATTCCTCATGTTCGTATTTTGCTATATTGCTTAATTTTTTGGTAATGATGATGTATTCTGTAGTCAGTTCAAAAACCTCACAGGCTATTTTAATTCTAGAAAATAATAGCAACAGGAAGGATGTACAAGGAACTAGTAATAGTGGTTTTCTTTAGGGAGAGAGGAACTAAGAGGTAGAGGTAGAGAAAGACATTGTACCTACTGCATTAAAAAAAATCATATACAGGGTTGTGTTTTCAAGCAAACATTTTAAACAATAACTGCTCCTATCTGAGACTCAGAAGGTTTATCTAAATACTCTTGGGCCAGATAGTTAAAAAACAAACAAACAAAAACAAAAAAAGGATTCTGTAGAATTTAGGCCATCAATTTTTAAAGAATTAAGAATGGCTAACTACTTCCTTAACTGAATTTCCTCAAGAAATCAGAACTGTCTGTATGAATCTGCGTGTAAGGAAGTAAGCAAAAAGGAGGACCTCTGTTAACTGTGAATGTCGCAATAATTTTGTTTGTATTGAACTATGTTTGGAGAGACATACCATCATGATGTGGTTTGGAATTACCAAGGTGTCATTTTTATCTTATTAAGATTCCTGTGTCATTTTAAAAAGCAGGAGATTCTGGAGCCATGATCCTGTTGCTAATTTTGACAGATTGCTTTCCTAGGAGTCATTTGCTGGAATACAGTATACTTAAAGTAAAATAAAAATCATTTTGGAAGACATCTTTTTTCCTCTAAAGTTGTGTACTTTTTAGTTATATTCGATGTGTTGAAAATTTACATTGTAATACTAAAATGAGTATCTAATAACAGTATCCTTGATTCATTTCAAAGTTTTATCTTTGTCTTTTCCAGAATTTTCCACTGAGAAAAGTACCTTGTAAGAAGGATGCTCCATCCGGTTCATTCTTTGCCAGAGACAACACCGCGAACTTCCTTCACTGGTGCAGGGACATTGGGGTTGATGAAACGTACCTCTTTGAATCTGAGGGCTTAGGTAAGTGTTGCTGTTGTTGTTTTTCGTGTTTATTAGGATATTTTTGGTATCCCTTTCTTCTAATGTTTCTCTTCCAAAAATGATTCGAGATGACACATCTCAGTTTCTCAGAAAAATGTATACTTATGTGTGAAACAATTGAAGATCAGATATTAAATCAAATATATTAAGTTTTTCATTTATAGTTAAAGACTTTATATATCCAGAATGCCCTACAAATATTTTACTCTCTACATGGGCAGGAAGATTCTGGACTAACACTTTACTAATTAGTGTTTTCATCAAGACTTACTCTACCAAGTCTAAATTACTAATAATTAATTTCTCTTTAAGCAGATAATTACAGAAAAAATAAGGCCAAGTGATGTGTACTTACAGTGTTCAGCTGTGCCTTGTAAACAACAGCTACCAATTTGATTATCAAGATGGATTAATGTTTTTGACAGTTCATTTTGAAAAGTCATGCTCAACTGAAGAATTATTGATTTATTTCCTTAAGTCGACTGAGGCATCTGTGTTGTGACTGAAGTGATAGCTATCTGATGGTTTTAGATTACACATATATATTTCAAAACATGTTTGTGTATATGTTCATATATGTGTGTGTAAACCCTCACACATGCGCAGACGCAGAATTTCTAATGCTGTGGTGAGACCAGGAGCATTTCAACTGACTGGACGTCTGCCCTGGCGGAGAGAGGTTTACCCCTGACACCGTTTGTAATTGCCGCTTCGTAGGAATGATAACCAGCAAACTGACTTTCAGTCATTTTATTGTCCTGATTAAATTCTCTGCCCACCGTGCACACCCTTAATTGCCTGCACTCAGGAGAAGCTGCCATCGTGTGCTTTGCCTGTGGATGCTCCTGTCCAGTGTAGAATAAAGAGCAGGGCTTGTTCTTCTGCCCCTCGTCCACACCGGCTTTGAACCCGGGTCTGCAGACCATCACTGACCACGGCAGGTCCAGCTGCTAGGATCAAAGGGAAGACGAACACTTTGCATTCTCTAGTTCGTATGTTACTCTCTTTGAAAGGATATAAGATCACCATTTATTTCTCATCCTTAGTAAATGACATCTTCCAACTGTCCTAAAGGTCACTGTAGGACTAAATAAAGCACTGTCGATACCAGTAATTCATTTCTAGGTATTGAGCTGATGAGCTAATGTTTGTACTCTGTGAAGGTCTCAGAGGTGAGCCTCTTGTTTATTTACATTTTGCTAAGAACGCTAAGCAATTTTAAGAAACAAATATACTATTTTAAGGTACTTCTTTGAAGTGTTTGGAAAAAGAGATTTTAAAATTTCAGGATACATTCGTTTATTAGTGTGAAGTAAACTCACATGTAGGCCTTTTTATTGCTTTGAAAGATAATACTTTGCTCTTTAGGTATATAATAAATGCTATTCATAAATCAAAGAACAACTGCCATTTCTCTTGGAGGAATCAATATACAGGCAGTTCATCACACACTGCGCATTGTTAGATCAGGATTCAGAAGTTTATCCTACACTTTTTTTTTTTTTTTTTTTGGTATCAGGAATTGAACTCAGGGCCTCATGCTTGCGAGGCAAACACTCTAACCACTGAGCTAAATCCCCGGCCCTATCCTACACTTTCTAACCAAGGACCAGACATGATGCAGGTTGTTTCCCAACTATTTGGGTACATTTAGCATTAGTTCTATGGCACGTCCTGTTTTCCGTTTTTCTTAACACATGATCTCTGTTTACTTGTAGAATTTCTTTTAGAATGAATTTTATTTTTAAAAATTGTTTAAAAAATGTTTTAAATACACATAATAAAATTTTCCATTTAAATCATTTTAAGTGTATTAGGTTTCTTTTTAAAACAGCACTTTTAAAGATGAAGATACGCTTCACGTAACCTGAAATTCATGATTTAAAATTTGACGGTTCAGGTTTTTCAGGATATTCACTAATTGTAGGATCATGACTAACCCTATTCCAGAACATTTCTATCCCCCCAAAAGAAAGCCCATACCTACTACCAGTTAGTCCCAATTATTCTTTTCCACATGCCCTGGCAACCACTGACGTAATTTCTATGGGTGTGCATATTGTAGACATTTCCTAAATAGACTGGTAAATATGTGACCTTTCGTGTCTGGATCCTTTCACTTGGCACAATGGTTCATTTTATGCACATAACAATGCTTCTTTTTATGACCAAATAATATTCCAGTGTCTCGTTAACACTATGTTCTTAAAATGTATCCATTCCTCAGCTAATGGACATCTGGATTGGTTTCACTTTTTTGGCTATTATGAGTTAATGCTGCTATAAACATCTGTGTACAAGTTTTTGAGTGAATGTATGTTTTTAATTCTCTCAGGTACATACCTAGGAGTGGAATTGCTGGGTCTTATGGTAATTCGATGTTTATCTTTTTGAGGAAACATCAAAGTATTTTCACAGTGGCTGCACCACTTTTTTCATCCCCACCAGCAATGCAAAGTGTCCCTGCTTCTCCACATTCTCACCAGCACTTGTTCCTGTCAGTTTTTTCCATCTTCCTTATAACCATCATGTTGGGTTCGAGTGGCATTTCACTGTGGTAGCTCATTTTTCTAATGGCATTTAGCATCATTTCATTTGCTTATTGGCCAAAATATTTATGTATCTTCTTTGTAGAAATGTCTATTCAAAACCTTTGTTCATCTTTTCTGTTTTAGTTGGGTCGTTTGTCTTTTTTGTTGACATGCAAGAGTTCTCTGTATATTCTAGACACTTGGCCCTTATTAGATATGATTTGCAAATATTTTTTCAAGTCATTTTATTTTTTTTTTGATAGTATCCTTTGGTATGTAAAAGTTTAAAGTTTTGAAGATTATCTATTCTTTTTGTTTGTTTGCTTGGCTAAAAACCGTTGTCTAATCAAAGCAATAGATATTTTTACCTGTGTTTCCTTTTTAAGAATTCTATAGTTTTAGATCCTAACATTTAGATCTTTGACCCATTTTTAATTAATTTTTGTATATGGTGTGACATAAGAGTTTGAATTCATATTTTGCATGTAGACATCAAATTGTTCCATGCCATTTGTTGAAAAGACTATTTATTCCTTTCCCATTGAATTGTCTTGGCATCTTTGTTGAAAGTAATTGAATATAAAAGTCCAGATTTGTTTCCAAATGCTCCATTCTGCCCCACTGTCCATACGTATGTCTATTCTTATGCCTGTAACACACTGTCTTGATTTTTTATCACTCATAGTGAGTTTTGAAATTAGGAAGTGAGAGTCTTCCAACTTTATTTTCTTTTTCAATATTGATTTTAGTATTTTGTGCACCTTGCAATTCTATATTAATTTTATCATTAGCTTGTCCATTTCTGGAAAAAAGGACTGTTGGAATTTGATAGGGATGCAGTGAATCTCTGGGTCACTTTGGGGAATGTTTTCATTTTAACAGTGTTGTCTTGCAAGCCATGAAGATGGATTGTTCTGTTCATAGCTTCCTTAATTTCTTTCAGTTATGTTCTGTAGTTTTGGCATAAAAGTATTGTATTTTTGATAAAATTTATTTCTAAATACTTTATTCTTTTTGAAGCTGTTTCAAATGAGATATTTTCTTAATTTTACTTTTAGATTATTCATCTTTAGTATATACAACTAATTTTTTTTTTTTTTTTTTTTTTTTTTTTTTTTTTTTTTTTTTTTTTTTTTTTTTTTTTTTTTTTTTTTTTTTTTTTTTTTTTTTTTTTTTTTTTTTTTTTTTTTTTTTTTTTTTTTTTTTTTGGTGCTGGAGATTGAACTCAGGGTGTTGCGCTTGCAAGGCAAGCACTCTAACCACCGAGCTAAATCCCCAGCCCCTATACAACTAATTTTTGTGTGTTGATATTGTACCCTGCAACTTTGCTGAACTTATTAGCCATAATAGTTTCTTTGTAGATTCTTCAGTAGTTTCCCTTTTTCCTTTCCAACCTGGATGCGTTTTATTTTTCTTGCCTAAATGCTGTGCTAGAACCTCTAGTACAATGCTAAAAAGAAGTTGTAAGAATGAACATTCCATCCTTTTCCTTATTTTGGGAAAAAGATTTTCATTATTTTATCTTTAAGAATATTAGCTATGAATTTTTCATATATACCTTTTATCTGATTGAGAAAGTTTTCTTCTATTTCTAGTTTGTGGAGTCTTTTTTTAATTCATGGCAGGGTATTGGATTTTGTCAGATTCTTTTGTGTGTTTTTTTCCCCTTTATCCTATTAATGGAGTATTTTATTGGTTGATTTCATATGTTGAACTAACTTTGCGTTCCTGGCATAAATCCCATTTTGTCATGGTGTTTAATAATTTTTATATGTTGCTGGATCTTGTTTGTCAATGTGTTGTTGAATATTTTTGTATCTATTCCAAAGGAATATTCTTTTTTAGTTTTTTTGTGATATCTTCATCTGACTTCTGAGTTTGGTATCAGGGAAATGTTGGCATCATAGAATTGATTAGAAAGTGCTCCCTCCTCTTCTGTTTTTATAAAGTTGGAGAGATAAGTTAGCATATAGTCAAAGGTAGTTTAGAATAAAATTGAGATGGTAGCTGGGTATGGTGGTACATGCTTGTATTCCCAGCACTTGGGAGGCTGAGGCAGGAGGATCACCATGAGTTTGAGGCCAGCCCAGCCTACACAGTGAGTACAAGGCCAGCCTGAGCTACACAGTGAGACTCTGTCTCCAAAAAAAAAAAAAAAAAATTGAAGTGATATATTTCTTCTAATAGTATCTCCTTTTAAGAGATCTGAAATATAAGTAATTTAATGTTACTACACTTTTAGTTTTTTAACCCTAACTTTGTTTCTAAAGAGGGAGAGCATCTATGGTAGACGTTCCTCTTCTTGTTAGCTAGTTCTTTTTAAAGTAGTTGATAGAAGTTAGCAATATACAGAGAAAATATGAATGTCTTTTCCAAATCTTCCCGAAACAAGGAAGCCCACTGTTTTCATTATTCCTTTTTTTACTCTCTTACATGTCAGGAATATATTTCCCTATTTAATTTTGCTCCTTAAAACATGCGATCTTATTTTCCACAGTTTTGCACAAGGATCCAAGACAAGTGTATCTTTGTCTTCTTGAAATTGGCCGAATCGTGTCAAGGTATGTATTCCATAGTATTTCCGAATTTCAAAGTCACAGACATTTTTAAGCTGCTTAGTTTTAGTTTAGAATACTACTTTCTAAGAACAAAATGATTTTTTGGTTGAAATGAAGTTGACCTCTTATTTTGATTTTCTTTTTGTCTTTGTTTTCTTTGTTCTCCGAGCATGAGCACATGTCAACATTTGTTTTCTCCACGTACCTTGTCTTCATTTAATATTAAATTATAACTTGATTACTGTAAAAACTTTAAGAATAGAGTAAAAGCAAATAGTCTCAAAGCAGCTCAGGGCCAAGCAAGTGCTCTGAACTCAGAGAACCCGAGAAGAAGGCGGAAGCTTGGTGTCCCCTCGCTTGCTTCAGCCCCGTTTTTATTTATCCGCCGACCTTAAAGCGGCCTTTCAGGATCCCACGCAGGACACTGGGAGCCACCGTGACCCCAGCACGTGTTATGCTGTCAAAGTTGCGGTCTGGGTTTTTGCCAATCTGTGAGGCGTTAGAAGGCGTTTCTGGACTTTGCTCTAAAAATTTCATCTGTCTTTGTACCCTGAATGATCAGATTTCTTGATTTGTTTTCAGATATGGGGTTGAGCCACCAGTATTAGTAAAACTTGAGAAAGAAATTGAGTTAGAAGAGACCTTGCTTAACACTTCTGGGCCTGAGGATCGCATCAGCATCCCGAAATCATGCTGTCAGCATGAAGGGCTACACGAGGCTGTAAGTGTTCACCACGCTTTGGACCAGCATGCCGAACGCTCATAGACTTACGCAGTCTGCACTGCTGCACACGGTGCTATGTGTAAAAGAAAATGTTACTAATTCTGAGTAGATAGCACTTTCTAATTAGTAAGATTAGCACTTACAAATCTTACTCCCCGGTGAGTTCAGGGTAATGATTTGTCACTGCTCGTGTGTGACGGGCAATGAGCATGTACCTGAGCAGTGGCGGGGCAGGCAAGCCGGAGCCCATCATGGAGGGTGTTATAGGCCACAAGAATCCATTGATTCCTTTCTTTTTTCTTTCCCATGTTAGTCTTATAGTTTGATTTGCAAATGATGAGGATCCCTCGCCTGGTCATGCTGCTGTGGTAATAACCCAAACGTATGATCACGAGAGGTTGAAGTTGAGCAGCAATGACTGGGATGGAGTGAAAGGAACAAATCTGAGCTGCATTTAGGTGGAGAATGAACAGGCATTATGGGTATGAGGGAGGGAGGGAGAAAATCTCAGGTGATTTCTAAGGTTAGGGAGATGGTACACTGATGGTTGGAGAGTACAGGAGGAAGAGGAATTGTGAGGCAGACTTGGTTGGGTTGTCCTGAACATTCTCCCCTGGCAGGATATCTGCAGACTTGTTAGATAATGGATTGCAACCAGAAGGGCTGCTGAACTTCGCCTTGGTTCTGTAGAAGGCAACAGAGTTGCATGCCTCCATCCCAGAGTCTTCTGTGGTATAAGGGAAGGAGGGGACCCGAGTGTCAAACATTTTCTGCTTACAGTTTAGAGTAATTCAGAGATTTGTAACATTTTATATAAATGATTAACATAAAATTAATTTAAAAGAATAAATCATTACTAATAAACATTTAGACAGTGTTTTTTTTTTTCATTTGAAGTAATGAAAGTCTATAATAAAACATTCAGATAGTCTTACAGGACAGATTTAAGAATATGTCAGCCTGAAAAACCCTTTATCAAACCAAAATATATTTACCTACATTATCTTAATACATTCGATGTCTATAAATACCAGTATTGGAAGCAAAAATAATTAGTAAGTAAAAAACAAAATTTATTTAAAAGTCTATGTAACCTTAAAAATGATAATTACATAAAAGGAAATATCTGGAAAATATTTTTATTAAATGGGAAATACGATATATCATTTCCCTATTATATAAAGATGATACAAAATTTGATGATAAAAACATTTTGAGTAGGCAAATGGACAAAGACTATGTTCACACAAGAAGAAAATACAGTGTTGGAATTTACTGATAATCCAGGAAATTATGAAAAACCATTTGTCCTGTCAGGTATTTAACAATTAGAGAATTTAGGGCCAGTCAGTTCTGGTGAAACTTTACTTAGAGATGGAAAATGAGGTAAACTTTTGAAAGCAAACTAAAAAATAGACATTGAGAGCTGCTGAAATACTCCTTTTTCATACGCCCCGCCATATTAGTGAAGGGAAAAGGGAAATTTCCTAGTCTTGATCTGAGTGGCCCGTCCTTGACTCGATGTAACTATTAATTCAGGGCTTCAGATACGTCAGGCGTAATAATGGCCTCAGGTTTCCTTGAGCCCAGACGTGTTTTGAGTTGAGCTCCCTGCCGGTGGTCAGACGTGCACTGTAACCCTGATTGCGCTTGGTCAGCGAGGTGGAGAGCCAGCCTCCATCACTGCTGGGTTAATGCTAATTAGCAGTGTCTTCTTACTGCTCATTAACAGGTAACAGAGAAAAGCTACAAAAAAGTTGAGCTAACTGCCTTTGAATTTTTGTCTTTGAGATTTTATTTTCCCCACTGTCAAATAACATCACATTTTAACTTTAAACAAAATGTTTCATAAGAAGCACCACATTTTGCTATTTATTTTTAATCTTAGGTTAAACATATCGCTGAAGACCCTCCTTGTAGTTGTTCTCATCGATTTTCCATTGAGTACTTATCCGAAGGACGGTATCGACTTGGGGATAAAATACTCTTTATAAGGGTGAGTCCACCATTTTCAGTCGATATGTCACAGATCATCTGCGATAAAGCTGTTGGGATTGGTGTACTTCTTTTGTTCCAAAAAAATGGGAACAGATGATGCTACTGTGGAAGAATTTCATTGTACAGCCGAAATATGGGGTACTTGGTTTCATGAGTACATAGTGAGGTCAGGTAAATATTTGTAACACAGCAAACAACTAACTTGAAAATAGCTGAAACTCTTCAGACACTGAATAGAATTGGAGAAACAATCTTTGTACACCTCAGGGAACTTCGTTTTCAAAAATTTCTAAAAGGATTAATTTTGTATCATCACCATGAGAAGAAAAAATAAAACACCAAATAAGAATAAATACCTATAATAAGAAAAGAAAAAAGAAACACTACAGTTTATAATGATCATACTTCAGGCCTTCAGCTTAAGGCCTTTCTCTTAGGGACGCAGCACCATTGTGCGCTGCGGGGAAACTGATACCCGCGTTCACGGCCCACCTTTATCCATCTGCGGTTGGTTACTTGGCCCCTTTGCTCGTGAGGAAATTGAAATTTCACTTGTTTAGCATTGTTTCTACCTCTGAGACAGGAGCTAATTTTTCGCAATTTAGGAATGAAGTATAAAGATATTTAACTATAATTTCAGCATCCATATTTTCTTCTATTTCATCTTTCATCGTTATGTCCTCACGCCCTGTCCAGCTCACTCAGAATCACCCGCAGACAAGTTCTGTCTGTTCCTAGGTAATGTGATTAGCGATAATGCACAGACAGTGGGATGAGAATGGGGCCGCCAGCCGCGGGACCGGGGTGTGCTGCGGCCCAGGACAGCGCCTGTGGATTGGCTGCAGCCCGGTTAGAGTATTTGCAGCCTGCTCCAAATTCCTGACTCTCTCAGAGCCGTAACTTTCTTGTCTGCAAGGAAGGCCTATAATAAATTCTATGAAAGTGTTTTAAAGATTAAATTGTTATAATACGTGGGAAAATAATTCCTTAAGTTGCAAAATACAACTTAGTGTAGTTGTTTTTATTTTCACCCCTAATTACATTTTCCTTTGTTATGAGGCATTTTCCCCTTTCTTTTTCTCTGCCTTCTCTTTCCTTCCTTCAATATTCAACTCTTCACTGAACAATATAACTCTTGCAATTTTGTATAGTAATAACTTGGATTTTTTGGTTGTGAATTATACATAAATATTTTCATTACAAACTGGAGGACTTTTATTGCTAGTTGTGTAATTAAATACTTCCTGAGTGTATGAGTACAAGAAAGAGAACGCCCATTTGTCCTAAAGCTGTTGGCAAATACTCTGAGTTTCACAGTCCTCAGAGGTCACAAACCGTGACTGCCACGGACTTGTAGTATCACTCGCCCCCTTTTGCTGACTTATTCTTTCCTTCCTTCCGGGGACAGATGCTCCATGGAAAACATGTCATGGTCCGCGTTGGCGGAGGCTGGGACACTCTTCAAGGATTTTTGCTTAAATACGATCCCTGTCGCATATTACAGTTTGCTACGCTGGAACAAAAAATTCTAGCATTTCAGAAAGGGGTTTCTAATGAGGGTGTGCCCGACTCGCCGGCCAGGGCGCCCCAGCCTCCGGAGATGGACCCTCTGTCGGCCGTCGACTCGGTCCGGGAGGCGCGCTGCAAGCCCGGAGCTCCGGCCGCCGTCCCGCGCGGGCGGGAGAAGCAGGCGCGTCCCGGCTCGGCCTGCGCCGGGACCAAAGCGCCGGGCTCGGCCGCGGCCTCTCCTCACCCCGCGCCGAAGTCTTCCAGGAGCGCAGGCAGGAAGCCGCCCGCTGCCGCCGGCCCCGTGTGGCCCTCGCCGGCCCCTCCGCACCCTTCGGCCGCGTCCCCGCGCAGCAGCCCGAGGACGGCTCCCCGCGCCCGGAATCCCCGCGAGCCGCCCGCGCCCGCACGCCTGCCGAGTAAGTGCTCCGGGAAGGCGGAACCGAAGTGCTCGAAGCACGGCCACGTTTCTTCCAGGCACGCCGTACCTGCGGCGTCCTCGTGCAAGTGCGCAAAGCTGCCTGAACCTCCTTCCCGGCCCGCGGCCACCACCACCAAACCCGGCTGCCGAGCCGCAGCGGCGGGGCCGGGCGCGCAGCCGGCAGGGGGCGCCCCGCGGAGCCTGCCGGCAGCCTTGACGTCCAGACGGCCCGTTTCAGCGTCCTCGGTTTGTCCTGCCAAAGCTGCCCAGCGACCGAAGGACAAGAACACCATTTCAGTTGCCAAAAAGCAGCCCGCGAGTCAGGGTACCTGCCCGAAGAGCGGGCCGAGCTGCTCAAAGTCTCCGGGGCGCACGCCGCTGTCCACCGTGAGTGTGCCCCAGTCTTCCGCCGAAGCACAGACTGCCTCCAAGTCGGCGCAGGCCGCCACGAAGGCCCAGCGTTCAGCTAGAGGGCCCCCCAAAAGCAGCACAACCCCCGCCGCAACTGGGAAGCCCCCCTCCTCTGCTAGGGGAGCAGAGAGTGGAGATAAGAAACCTACCGCAAAGAAAAAGGAAGATGCGGACCATTATTTCGTTATGACCGGGAGCAAGAAACCCAGAAAATAAATACCTTTGTGTCCCTTGAAGAAGCTGGGGGAAAGGAGCGGAGTAGGTTAGTATCCTACAGGGGTCTGTGCAAACAGGTGCAGACATGGAGTCCAGCTGGGGGAGGCTGGGAGGAGGACAGGGCGCAGCAGTAGGATTCAGTCTGAAGTCACCAGAAGGTGCCCTTCTGAGGCCAGATTCTTACTATTTAATAGGCGTGTCTATGTTTTTGGATCTAGAGCTTCTTAATACCTGCCCTTTAAGGGAATGTAGAAGTCAAATAACACTACTGGAATCATAATTATGCTTGCTATATTTTTGAATAGGTGTTAAGTCCGGGGGTTACATACCTGCTAATAGCAACAGTGGTGCTGTTAATACTAGTTACATTTTAGTAAAAAAAGCAACGGTTTGACCCTTGTCCTACAAAGGCACCTAATTTAATTTCCTGCTCAGGACTGCCTGGTCCAGCAATACTGTATATCACTGGCGGCTGCTGATTAGCTTGGCGTTACTCTGAGTTCGGTAGAATTCTTATTATTTAAATCTTTACGTTTTCCCGATCAGGAGGAACTGATTTTTTAACCTGGCCTGTATTAATAATGATAATGTTTTGATACCGAGATTTTTGGTAACATACAAATTGATTTATTGAAACATAAGCTGAAATTTAGTAAAAAAGTAAGATTTTCATATATTATCTGTAAAAATTTAGACACCTTACACTTTTACATGGATTTCGTGCAATGTAACAGGGAAAGCTTACTTAGTAGCCTTTAGCAAAATAAATATTTTAATGTAATTTTCTATAAAAGCAGATATGAATTTTTACATGAAAATAATGTCTAACAGCAGAATTATGTTTTAACAATTTTAAAATTAAGATGCAAAAGGATATTAAAGTGATACTATATAAAAATTCTATCTTATGATTAGTTTTCTTTGGATCATATTAGATCCAAAGTTTAGTTTTAATTAGATGCTTTTAGTTATGTTAATTTGCCTTCAGTTTTCTCATGGCCAGCAGATGGCATGTGTACGTTCCCGCTCTACAAGCGAACTCTCACAAAATACATCCGGGTCACATTCTCACAGATCACATCCGGGTCACGTAATGACTGCATAGACTCCACCCAACCGAGAGGATACTTGTAAATAATTTATTTAAGGGACTGAGACTATTTACATATTATTAATGTACTTTGAGAAGTTCAAGGGTGTTTTGAGTAACTTTATAGTATTATCACTTATCACAATTTTTATATTCAATATTAAGATTTGTGGGGTTTTTTTTTGTTTTAAACTCAAATGTGTTTTCTAAAGGTAAAAAAACAGTTTACATGAATGTACAAAGAGTTAAAATTAAAGATATGGTCAAGCTAGTTTTTGGAATAATTGATGCATCCCTTAAAAGAGACAGCTATCAAATATTTTATTTAGTTTCTTATTCTGGACTTTGAGAGAGAGAATATTTACATTTTGGGCAGAAGATAACAAGGAGCTTTACTTTTTCAGTAATCAGAAATATCTCATGCACCTTTTAAGGAGGAAGAATTTTTACCTTTATGAAGTTTATTCTCTTAAAAGATCAAGCAATATTTCTCTATTTGTAACTTTTAGAATTTAAAAAAAGGAAAAGAAAAGAAAATGATATTGTAGCCAGCCTATGAATTCAAGTAAGTTTTACAATATGTAAACACTAATTTTTGTGTTGAGAGGAATCAGGAATAAAAGTATCCTACAGGTAGCTAGCACAAATTCTGGAATTAACCAAAGAACTGCTTATTTGAAAATTGAAAATCAACTTATAAATCTATTCTTTAGTAGGAGGGAGTTTCTCTGGTTATATTCATGTTGGATGAATATTTATAGATAGCTTACCTTTATACCTTACTTTTTAAAGGTTTTATATGAATAAACAATGCCTGACAGACAATTTCTTCAAATATATTTTGAAATTCTCCTAAAGAGCTAGTGTTTTTAATCACTTCCACAATTCTTAAAACCGATTTTACATTGTTAAAGTTGAAATGGAATTTCACTTCTTCTTAATAATAGTGCAAGTTTCATAAGCAAGTATTAAATTTAAATTACCGAAGTACCTGGAAGAAGAAATAATGTATGTTTTCTTAAAAATGGAGTTTTTATTTTTCTTTGCTATAATTCGTTAATGAAACTAATATATAAAACCTCAGAGGACAATGGAATGCTTGTTATTTTTACTCTGTTCAGGCTTCAAGTAGGTCTTTAAGGCTGTGTCTTCAAAATCTTTGGGTAAGTTAAATGACCTTGAATTTTCCTCTCCATAATGAGTTTATAATTCTTAATAGCAGAGGAATTGTTAAAGGAAAAATTGTTGTTTCTTCTCCAGCCTGTTCATCTTGGTCTGCTTTAAAATCTTTCACCTCTTTAAAGCCTCCAATAGCAGGTTGTTACGATACATTCTTACATCCCGGCTTCCATACTGACTGTGCTTGAATCCACATTTGTATACTGTTTTTTATTTGTGCCTGCAATATCTGTATCCAATTTTAACTTACATTTTCTCAAGCATTAAAGTGTAAACATAAGCCAAGGTGTCAGTTTGCTTTTTTGGTGTATTCCTAACGCATCCTGATGATGTGATTTATGTGGGGAGTTGCACATATGAAGCATTCATAATTTGAAGATGGTTTTAATTCTTTTGCTATTTAAAATGCCCTTTTATACTTGTAGAATTTATTTTACCGCTCCCTAAGAGATTAGAAAGTGTTGCCATTAATAAACAGTATTTGTTCCCCAAATTGCTATATCTTCTAGAAGTTCCAGAAAGATCAGATTCAGACTAAATAATCTTTGAGGTAACAGAAATAATTTATTAAAGTTAAATTCTATAGATCACACAAGTACTGTAATCTTGTTTCAATTTCATAGTCTGGTGCGGTGAGAATATTCTCGAAATATGCATCCTTTTCCTATATTCATGATCAAAGCAGTTACAAAAGGCAGTTAATTCAGTAAGTTTCTCCTGTGATGTTTCTAAAATAGAAAAACACAACTTAGCCAAAATTTAGTATTTTTTCTAACCTTTTGTGGATTTAAAGTTTTAAAATACAATGACATAAATTTTATTAAATTATTTTGCAATAAACATTATTTTGTTCTTACAGAAAAGAAACAGTGAGATTTGATCTTAAGAAATAATACATTCAAAGATTTAACTACAAGGGTGTTAATCAGCATATTATTAATATTGGTATAGCCATAAAAATATCATAAAGTCATTAAAAATCACATAGATACGGATCTTAAAAGTAGTACATATGGTGATGAAGTGGGTTTTTGGGAGACTGCAATGATAAAACAATATATATCAATTTTTAATTTTCTGCATTTGGCCAAGACCAGCACAGTACCTGTTACAGGTCTGTGACCTCAGTGAGTGCTTTCTGCTATAATTAGACTCCTACGGCTAGTCTCTTAGGGTTTATATAATAGGTTTTATTGACGATCGCCAATTTTCTTAAGTTACTTTAAGTAAATTATTTCACAAATTATTGTACAGGAACCCAACCTACTGACGGAGGCACCATCTCGACAAAGGCTTCAGCCATGACCTTGACAGGAAGAAGGGGCGTGGGAAGGGCCGGCTCCTGCTCTGAAGCGCTTCCCCTGGTCCTTCTGCTGCAGTTCTGACTTCCCTCCAGATTCTCCCTCACCCTGCACTCCTATCTTCTGACGTGACTTCCTCCTCCACCCTTTTCACCTGGCTGTTTTCTAAGGACCATTCCTCGGCTCTCTTCTCTTCTAAAAAGCTTTCTCTCTTTTGTCAGTTTCTTCCTAATGTGGTTTCCAGTACGGTTTACTGTGAATGGCTTTTAGATCTTTATGTGTAGCCCAAATTCCCTGAGCCCTAAGTCCACTGGTCATAGCTATCAGCCTTAAAGTTTCTCACTTAATAAGGAACCTTCCATCGCCACGAAATGTATATTTCCTCCTGACTTCTCTATTTCTATTCAGATCTCCTTCTCTACCCCCATTGAAATGAATTATTTTGGAGTGTGTCTTAAATCCATCCTTTTCCATCACTGCCAAAGTTCGTGGCCTTCTTCCCCCTCTTCCTGAAGACAACAGCTTCCCACGGCTTTCCTATGATTTTGTCTTTTGATGGTGACAGGGTTAGGGTGACAGGGCTGGAGCCAGGCCCACGGCATGCTAGGCAAGCTCTTTAGCGCTGAGCTGCGTGCATATCCGGTTCTGCAATAGCTCTATCACATTCGGAACTTCTCTCTGGGATTCGAAGCTGTGCATCGCGCAACTCAAGCAGTTGCCATTCACATTCTATTTCAGGTGACCAGCACCTCCGGAGCAGTGTCCCGCAGGCCCCACCCAGGTGGCCTGGCCTGCTATGGCCGTTCCAATCCATCTACGGCTCAGCCCCAACCCTGCACACCCTGCTTCCAGCCCGAACTAGGGCCACAGAGCGCAAGGGCAGCCAGCCTCCCTCTGTGGGAGTTCCACGTCTCCTCCACCAGGTGTCATGTGGCATGCTGCTGTGCGATGATCTAAGAACATGCTTCCCCACTCGATGAATGAGAAATTACTTCTTACTCGAGGGAATAAATTCATAAAGACCCATCTGCTGCAAATGATGGCAAAACCCAGGTCAAAATGGAGTAAGTTTAAATAGAAAATGTTAGCAATGAGAACTCCTGGGTGCACATCCTGCCCTGCTGGGCGTAGCTGGATGTAGGGCTCAGCTGAGAACTTTGGGACTCCACTCCCCCGTCTTTCCATTTGAGGAAGCTGAAACCACAGCAGGTCTGTCTGGCGGGAACCAGAGCCAAAGAGGAGACGCAGCTGCTGCCAGAGATGCTGCCAACAACCACAAGGAAGAGAAACACCCTGGCTTCTCCTTTCCTGTCCTCTAATGGCCGGCCAGGCAGCCCTGGGTGACCCTGGAGTCTGGAGAACTCAGCCTGCAAGGCCCAGAGCAGAGCAGGGAAGGGAGAAGGGTGGATCTGCCAGCAACCAGGCACCCACTGCTCAGCACAGTGGTTTGTAGTTCGTTTGGTCACAGGACAGGGGTTGGCAGCGTAGCTCAGTGGTGGAGTGTGTGCCTGGCAGGAGTGAGGTTCGGGGTCCAATCCCATCACTCGCTCCCATTGTTACAGCAAAGTCACACAGCAGTGTATGGTGGAGTTTGGTCTTGCACTCATAGCTGGAGCTCTAATTCTGCTACTACATACTACAAGGTGGTACAAAAGAGCATTCTGGCTGGGAGGAAGTATTTCTGAGCAAAGGCACACATGGGAAGTTCCAGAACATGCATAGAAATAGTAGAGTCCCCTTGGGCTGCAGTGAAGGAGAGCAGAAGGGAGTAGGAGTCCATGTAACAGGGGAAGTCTGAAGGGCCCAGATGAAGAGTCTGGCCTCTATCCAGGAAACAAAAGGGAAGTTGTAGGAGGAAAGAAAGAGTTGTGATAACGTATCCATAACTATAGAAGTGTTAGAACAGGAAGAGAACGTTTGGATTCCAAGACACAAAGTGAAGTAATTCTAAAGAATAAAAGTTAAAGACTTCATATAACGGCGATCCACACATACCCATGTTTATAGCAGCACAACTCATAAAAGCTAAATCTTGAAAGCAGCCTACATGTCCATCAACAGCTGAATGGATAAAGAGAACATGGCATGTATTCACAATGGACTACTCCTCCACCATGAAGAAGAATAATCTTGAGTCAGGTGTAGGAAAATGGATGTACCTTGAGACCACAGTGTTAAGCGAAATAAATCTGACACACAGGCTTAAATATCACACGGTTTCTCGTATATGAAAAACCCAAAGTTTAAATAAAGAGCAAAATAAAAGATAGATAATAGGAAACAGGAAGATAGATCTTTTGAAAAAGGGAAAGAGACCAAGACATGGAAGGAGGACAGAGGGAGAGGAGGGAGAGGGGAAATAAAAAGAACTCAGATGGTTGTGTACATGTACCAATTCTCCCGGATGAATGTGATCATTATGTACTGCAAACATGTACTAATAAAAATATAAAAATTAAAACCAAATGTAAGGACTGGAGATTTAGCTCAGTGGTTAGAGTGCTTGCCTTGCAAGCACAAGGCTCTGAGTTCGCTCTCCAGCACACACACACACACACACACACACACACACACACACACACAAGACCCAAACATAATAAACAGAGTGTTTCCCCTGATTTTTTATGGTTGCCAACTCTGTTACTGATAACAGAAATTCCTCTATAATTCTCAGGAGGACTTACTGTGTGCTGGGCACCACGCTGGCATTTAGAGATGTTGAGGTGAGTAATCTGCTGAGCTTTTCCATTACTGCCCTTGTCTTTTCAGGTTGTGCCCCAGGTGACGACCTTTGGTCTGAAAGGAGATCCAAGATGGCCAGAATCTTCATACTCTGCAGTTGTAAGTCCCTATGTCATCTGCTCCGGTTGGCTTTATTGGAAGTTAAATGGCTTGACCTCACTTAGCAAATGATGTCGATGGAATGTGCCCCAAAAAAGCAGTGCTGGCAGCAGAGAAAATGCATCTGGCGAGGGTGGGAGACTGGGAGATCCTGGATCCTTTACAGGAATAAGATTGCAATATTGGTCTCTAAGCTCCTTGATATGTCTGGTTTTTTTGTAAATCACAAACCACTGATACTTTCCACTTACTAACTGTCACAGCCATTTCAAACAGCCAGGTGCATTAACTAAATGCCTGACTGCGAGCCACACAATGTTGGGCGTGTCACAGAGGGACTCTATGCATCATGAACTGGGTATCTCCAGATGACTAACTTTACAAGTTTTATTCAACAAGCAGTGAGCTAATAAATACAAATCCAGAGGTCATTGGAGAATTTAGTCCAATGACCTTCCCCCAGCCCCTTATGACTCAGTCACTCCTTCACTAGACATTTATTAAGCACCTGCTATCTTCCATGAATTCCACAACCGTTTATGAATTGCCTCTATTGATCTCAACTTTGCATAATGGTGAGCAAAATAGAGGTTGGCCCCTCGTAGAGCTTGTGGGCTACTGGGAGACTGCTGTCGGGAGACTCGCTCTGGAGAAGGGAAGATCGACTGGCGGTGAGTGTGACTGCACACACAGTGTGACACACACGTGAAAGGCTCACCAGGACAGAGCCATGACCTCTCTGAGTGTCCAGGCAAAGCTTTCCCGGGAAGCCAGCGTAGGAGTTTCAAGAACACGCGTTCTGAGACATTCAGGGAATTGCGCGTGAAGCGCCACAGACGGACAGCAGGAGGCTGAGGTGTGGCGATCTGAGGCTGAATCACTCTTCAGGACAGCGAGCGCTTTGGGTATGGGGAGAGGTGGTCAAAGCTGGGTCCTGTGGAGCCTGGTGAGGCGTGTGTTTGGGTTTGTGTGTGCGTTTTAGGAAAATCTTCTCCAGCACGGGGACTCCAGGAGCAACTAAAGAGGCAAGATCCATGGAACTTGGCCACTCTTAGTGTGTGTATTTGTGTGCGTGTGAGAGAGAGAGAGAGAGAGGGAGAGAGAGAGAGAGAGAGAGAGAGAGAGAGAGAGAGAGAGAGAGAGAGAGAGAGAGAGCGGTGACCAGACATGCTTCTGGCTGTTGGTAGCCACATCTATCATCTATCTGATTCCTGATGTGTCACACTAAACACATTCTGCAGGCCCCAGAAGACCAATTTCTGGAGTAGATGTTCCCTCATTCCAAGAGTCTGAGTCCGTGTTTCTTACATCGCAGGTGGGGATGTTTGAGCTTCCTTCCCAGGCCCTTCACTGGGTCTCCTGCAAAGTTCCCAGTTGAATCTCTCTCTCCGCTGCGTGATCCTCTTCTCACTGTGGTCCAGCGTTCCATTCTCGCCCACCTCAGGGACCTGCCAGGTGCCCTAAGAGCACCGTCCCCACGGCCACTGGAGCTGCAGCTTCATGAGCTGCCCTGGCGGCTTCATGCTGCCTGGCCTGCTGTGTCTTCTTCTACTGACACTTGGAACTAAGTATGGAACACAAGAACATGCCAGTATGATGGGAGATTTGTCTGTTTAGTTCATTGCAGTATTCATGTACCTGGAATGGTACGTGGAAGATTGTATGTACCTGATAAATATTTGTTGAATGAATGAATGGAGGGTTGGATGGATGCCTTTTATGTTCTCTACACAAATTTAAAGAAAAATGATCAAGACTAGGGTACTCAATAGATCTGATCATTCACTTAGCAAGAGTGTCATGAGTGAATGCTATGTGACAAGCATTACGGTGGCATCTTGGTCTTCAAAAAAAATTAGGAGTTCACAGAATGAAATCATTATCCTACAGAAGCAAAGACTGGTGAATATTTACATTGTGACACAAACAAAAATCAGTAGGGAACAGTACAAGGAGGAAAATTCTGTTAAAAGAAACAAGAATATCATATCCGTCAGGTTTCAACATTTTAAAAGTCTGTAATCCCAGCCTTGGTGAAGATGTGTCAAAGGGCAGCCCTCAGACATGGTTAGTGGGAAGGAAAGCTGGTGAGTCTCTTTGCTGAGCAATCTCCCAGCTCCCAGTGACAGAGAGGATGCACACTGGACAGCCTGGCCACGCCAGTCCTGCACAGCTCTCTCAGATGCACGCGTGCGGAGACGCACACATGGTGCTAATTGCAGCCCCGTTGGAAACGAACAGCTAGAAACAACTACTATGTCCCGTCAGTAGTAGAATGGATAAATAAATTATGTTGTATCCAAACAATGGGATCTTCTGTGGAAATGAATGAACTGTGGAAATGAATGAACTTGGGGTATAATTATCCACACGATTCAATTCCGCAAAGATATGTGCTAAAAAAAAGACTAAATTGTACAATGATAATGCAACATGATCCCATTGATATAAAGCTTAAAAATAGAAAATAATACACTATGTTATTTGTAGATTGATATATATGTAGTAAAATATAAAATACGCCTGGATACAGTGACCAGCCGTCCTGGTTTTCCCGGGCATTTCTCTGTCAGCACCGAAGGTCCTGTGTCCTAGCAAGCCCTCCGTCCCAGGTGAACCAAGAGGACAGACGGATCACCTTAGCTGGGGAGGATAAAAAGGGAGCTTAGAATCGCGGTTGCTTCTTGAGGGAAGGAAGGAAGGAAGCAAGGAAATGGACCTGGGCAGAAGTACACCAGGTATAAATGAGCTGAGTTGGTAATGTCCTATTTCTTACGGTGGATTGTGAATGTGTGGGTGAAGTAATGCAACACGGTCAGGTTGAGAACACGGACATAAAAAAAAAAATTTAGAAACAAAGCAGCCCCCTAACCATAAGCTTAACAGATCACAAAGAAAAGACAATCATTTGATCTTGGACTATAACCTAAGAACTGGCAAGAATAACAGTTACCACATTTGAGATGTTTATGTGTCTATTTCTCCTTCTGCTCTCACCACTATTTCTTCTGGGTCCTTATACCTGATAATGCTGGCAAACTCCAAAACTGTGGGAACACACACACACACACACGTACTGCCAACAGCGGTCCCTAAACTACCTGACAATGTCCTGCGTCTCTCTAGGAGCGTTCCATGAAGGTTCCAAGTGGTGACCAGCGAGGGGAATGGTCTGGAGCGGGGAGCCTGGAGGTAAATCGTGGTTCCACCTCTTCCTGACTGCGTGACTTTGGGGCAGCTGCTGTATCCTAATACTTCAACTACAAAATGAGAGGAACACTCCTCCTAAAGTAGATATGGGGACTAAGCAAATACTTCCCAAAGCATTAAGTGCAGTGCTCAGAAAGGAGGCTGAATTTAAAGAATGGTTGCTTTAATCAATCAAATTTAGTCAATCAAATTAAAAATAATGATTCTAAGGGGTAAGAACAGAATACATACATATTTTAATACCATGCAAATTATTTTAAACTGTGATGTAGGATTAAAATAAACCTAGTGAGGGAAGATGTGAGGAATAAAATTCACATTCCTACCAAGCCATCTGTAGAAATGTTAAAATTAGAACATTCTTGTGACAGAATTGTCATGTTCATTGAACTAAATTGTGAAAAAAAATGGTCAGGTTCTGTTTAATGTAACAATTCCTATGAGAATAATTAAAATCTGAAGCTTGGTTTCTTTTTTGGGATATAATGTTGGCTTAGAATGAGCTCTAATTGTCCCTATTTACACACTGACAGCAGAGTGCCCGTTTTGTGGTAGACAGCTCTGTAATTAGCCCCATTCAGGAACAGAGCCGTGACCATCTTTCAGCTGCTTTCTGGCTTCCGAGCTGAGGAGGCAAAGGGGAGGGTTCTGGCTGTCTCGCAAAATGGAATTTAAAGCTGCCACAAGCCGCCAGTTGCACACGTGATAATTGCTGTTCTTTGTAATTGATTTATACAGGCCAGGAAAGAATGAAGACAATCTCCTAGCTAAAAATGTCAAAGGAATAATCAGTGATATGTGAAATGTTCCTTCTTTGGGGCTCTAATGACCACATCTACAATAAACGGGTAATGTTGACCTATTTTCCATGCAGTGCACAAACTAGCTGGATCATGTGGTGATGTCGCTAATTGTTTTCATAGATCTCTCTCCTGAGTTGTCACTATGATCAACTTTCTGGTCAGTGTTCTGCTCTTTTCAGATAAAGAATTTTCAATCAATTGATCAATAAAATTTAATATGCTTAATCAAATTCCAACTTGTAAAAGAACATATGTAAAGGTTAAAATTGTACCAGTGGGTCCACAAAACATTTAAGTACAGTACCATCAATGTATTTCAGAAAGAGCACATAGTCTGGATTACTATCTGTCCTCCCCCTCCTACACACACACACACACACATACACACACACAAACACACACACACATACTTGTGTACAAGCACAAGCATATACACTCAGATCAGAGGAAATGGAATGATTCTACTTTTATATGTTGCATAAATAACTTATTTTGCTTTTCAAACTCAATCTAGAATTCTCTTTATTATGTGAATTTATTCCATCTATATTTATTGTGATTGCTGAAATATTTGAACTATCTGCCATCTTATTCTGTGTTTCTATTTTCATACTTTGACATTTTCTTTGCTTTTCCTGCCTTGTATTCTCACCTCTCTCCCCTTCTTCATTTCATTAGCTTGCACATATTCTATTTCAATTGATTTAATGGTTGCGTTAACATTTTAACACACATACAAAACACAACTCTCAAACAAAACATTTAGCCTGTTTACCTTTTAATGGCACCCACCATCATCTTTCATGTTATTATTATCCAAAGTTCTATCTCTCTTGTTTTTAAATAGGAAAAATAACTATTATTTGTATTTTTACAGATAGTAATTATTTCTATTTTACAGGCAATAATTGCATCCTTCTCTTCCTCATGTATCTCTTTCTCCTTTTAGTAATTCTGTCAAGGGAAGGTTTTTGAGTGCTAAACTAGCTCAGCCTTTGTATAAAAATATTGATTCCATCTTCCCTCTCCCTTTTTCACATTGTACTTATCTTTGTGAATAGAGAATACTTTTATATGATACAAAGTTCAGGTAAGTTAAAGGCTATTTTTGTCGGATATAGACTTCTAGCTGGAGTATTGACTTCCTCTAGCATTTTGAGAGCTGTCACTGTCTTCCAGTATATGTTTCTGCTGGGTAGAAATTTTTCCTCAGCCTGTTCATCATTCTGGAGTTTCTTTCTGTGGAGTTAAGAATTTTTGTCTTTCTTCTCGATGTTCTGCTATTTGGCTTCTACATAGTGCCTAAGAGTAAAAAATATTTAAGTTGTCCTGCTTTTACCTGGTGTACTCTTTTACTCTAAAGACTCATGTCAGAGATTATAATCTGCTTTTCATGTTACTTTATTTTCTTGCTTTCTGTCACTTTATCTCTCTGTGCTGTTTTGAGTGGTATCTTCAGTTTCAATCATTAATTTTTTTCTTTAATTGAACTCAGCCAAGTGAATTTATGCTTTTAAAAAAAAATCAGTGACTCCTTTTTTATTTTCCAGAATTTTTATTAGTATTTGATCATTATTCTTGATTATAACTTCCATTCCTGGATAGTCTTTCCAGTAGCTCTCTCAAGTGTTTAAACAATTCGGTCTCCTAGCGATTTCCATGTTTCTGTTTCTGCCTGTCTGCTGGTTTTGCTGGACATCGCTCCTGGATGTGGATCACTTCACGAGTTTGTAAACTTCATCTTCACTGATTACTGTGGAAGACTCTGCATCACAGAAACACGTATTTGTATTGTGACTACAGGTATTTAAATTTTAAAATACGCAGCCTATCATTTTGATGTATGACGGCTGGAAATAGAAGATTCCGTGGGCTCCCGCCCCTCCATTGTGATCAGAAGTTATTTGATTTTTTTGAAGTCTGAGAGAAAAAAATAAAACACAATAATGCCCCAAATATGGTTACGTAGAGTTAAATAGGACACATCGAAAAAATTCACAGGTAGATTGTGGCTGTAGGATGTTTCTGGATGACCCTGAGGGTCCTCTGTTAGGATTAGATATATCAAGTGGAATATTTACAGACAAACGTTTGTGGATTATGGAGTCACTTATTTATTTTTGAAACGCAACAAACACTTACCCGAGGTATCTGCCTAGAACTCTGCTAAATGTGCCTTAGCTTGTCCCGGCGAGCCTCGCCACACCAGGGTCCCCGTGAGGAGTGGACAGAAGGAAGCTGAAGGGACTCAGGAGTTTAAAAATAGCCAAACTCTGCCTGAAAGCTGAGAAGGAACCAGCAGGTGAGGGAGCAAACTGAGATGCTATTTGGTTTTCATGTAGGTTACTGTTTGCATTTAATGTATTGTCTGCGTGCCTGACCGCTTTTCCACATTGTATTATTTCTATCACCTCAGTGATAACTTGGTCAGGTAAGAAGAACCGATAGTATGTCCATTTTACAGATGAGAATGCTGTGGCTTGGCAAGATATTATTTGCTCAAATCTTCATATCTTGAAAATGTGATGAAATCAGGCCCCCAAACAATATTGGAGTTCTATTTCCTTGCTCTGCCTTTTCTTGCTGCTGCTTCGCCATGTGCCTCTTGTTGGTGGGGACCCTTCTTCCTATCCTGGACATTTTCTTCCCACGCAGGCTGCTCTGTTCCTTTTCTTGCCACACCCCAAGAAGGTGATAACTTACTCAACCAGTGAATTTGAAGAGATTTCTGCCTTTTTTTCTGTATGAAGGGAGCCTGCCCAACCAGGCAAAGTCCCTGCCCTGCAATTTCAGGAGCTATGGGGCAGATGTGGAGGAGTGAAGGTAGAAGTGGGGAGCTTCCCTGGATCATTTTGGTCTGGAATTTGGTATTTAAATCTGCATAATCTTACCAGCAGACCTATTGCATTAACACCCCAAGTGTTGCCCTTCGACCTAGCTTCTATTATAAATAATGGTTATTTTCATTTCTATCTTTATTTATTATTTTATTTCTGACTTGCTGGGAAGAGAAGAGTGTTCTCTTATTGGGGTTCCCCCAGAGACCCCCAACATATCTCCAACACTCCAGAGAGTTTAGAAGTAGGACTAAAGCATGAGTTGCAACAGTCATGGCCAATTACTCCAATAACTACAGAAAATGCATCAGACATTCACAGAAGTTAGCCCGGAGAACCCACTTACGGCACGAGTAGCAATTAATAGGTGGAAATGCTGAAAATGAAACTCATTCTTTTAGGAGAAAAATCAATGGGCTAGATAACAAATTAGCTTCGATTGCTGCTTAAAGCTCTAGGAGAAAAATAAAATCAATAAGTACTAAGTGTGCAGCAGTTCTAAGAAATTGCATCAGAGTGGAAAACCCAAGTGAAGCGTACGTTTTGGGGTAAAAGCAATCTCTATAAAATAGCTGCATTCGTGAGCTCCTTTAAAAAGCATCTTCAAATGCAGCCAGAGTAACCTCACACCACCCTCTCCCCCGCTCTCCCGGTCATGTGCTTACTGTCTGCCAGTCAGCTAGTTACGCGCAAAACTTACACAAGTACGTGGGTGGAAACAGACTGTGGTTTCTCACTGTAGAAAGAAGCTCCTCAGTTGAGAATAAGGATGACTCCGCGAGGAGAACCAAGACCCTGTACTTTGGACCCGAGTCAGAGAGCCAAGACTGGGTAGTTCCTGAAGAGCCTGGCGCTCACGGTTTGCTGGTTCAAATGTTCTGATACCAAAGCCACCCAGTTCGGGCCAGACTGCAAGCACAAGGCCAAGCGAAAGGTGCACCCCGCTACCCTCAGGGTCTTTCCTGGGTCTTTCCAGCTCTCCTGCTTCCCTCCCAGGCCTGTTGATGTGTGTGGCCGGCGGCTCAGGTCTTGCTCGCTGCCTGGGCCTCTGGGACAAGGATGTGTACACTCCGTTAGCAAAGACCCTCTCTTGAATTTCGCCTGCTTCTGCATTAACAAATGAAGTAACATGAGACAAGGAACACTGGCGATGTGACTGAAAAGTAAAGTGTGTTTAAATTTTAAAAATTTAAATTTATTACAGTAAAAGACACATTGCCATGAATCCCCTTAAAAATACCCGTTTTCACTCTGAACACACTTATCCCATCGTCTTGCCACTTTCCAAAGCAGCTTTAGCTTCTTTCGTGAGTGTCTTTAGTGGTGCCGTTCAGCGTCCCGAACCAATTCCAAACGCTTTTCAAGGTCATTTGACTCCGGGGAGGAGCCAGAAGTTGCACAGTGCCAGAGCCTGTGCATAAGGTGGGCGAGGACTTACCGTAATCTTTTTACGATCCTGGCTTTACGTTGGCGGCTCTGGGGAGCAGCATTCACCGTATTTTTTGTACATCTTAGAGACACAAAAGAAAACTTCCAGAGCTGCTTCCAGGAAGTGGCCATGTAGACGGATAAGTGTGTTTAAAGAGAAGGGAATATTTTGAGGAGGATTAATGGCAATGTGTTTTACTGTAATAGTTTTTAAAAATTTTTTAAACATTTCCCATATTTTCTGATCACCTTTGTTTATTGCTGCACATAAACTTTAAAGTATTTGCTTTCCTTCATTCCCTACAACAATAATCCTGTCGGAATTTTGTTTGAGCGTCATTAATCTATAAATAAATGTGTCAAATTTATTGAATGGATATTTTAAGATACTTAGTTTTCCATTATGGTATGCCTTTCCATTACTTAAAAGATTAATGGAAACCATTTTAATGCACTCAGTAAAACTTCTGGATTTTCTTTATAGAGGTCATACATACTTCTCATAAAAGTTACCCCCAGGTACTTAATAGTTTTCCTGCTACCGCAACCTCTTTTTCGTTGTTTTTCCTAATTGCTTCTCAGTGATAGGTAGAAATGCTGCTGATTTTCACAAAATATATTTAGCTCTTATTCAGCCTTTTAAAAGAAAACCCCAAACCGTATGTCCCATCTCATATTAAGGAGCATTAGAAAGCACATTCATGAGGAGGATGTTTCTGTATCATTTACAAAATTCAGAGTCACTATGTTACTCAATGCCCCTTATAAGAAACATGAATGTGGGGCTGAGGGGTTAGCTCAGTGGTAGAGCACTTGCTAGGCACCCCAGCATCCCCCCAAAAGAAAGGTGAATGTTTGATAGGTTTCTTTTATGACATAAGGGACAGATCTATGTCGTCTGTAGCCTGACCCTTGAGATACTGCTTCCCTTCCTGTGCCACGTCTACCCGTAATCCCACCTGTTGCCAACAGCTTCTAGTCAGGAATGCTGTGTACCACCCCAGCTACTGTTCCTGGCTCACCCTTTGCCGCTCCAGCTCCTGGCACTGGCCCTTCGGCTTGGTCGACCATTTAGACTGCCCTTTGGGGCTCACGGAGTTTGGCCTCACACCTTGCTTCTCAGGAAGCCACCTGTCTTGGTGTCTCAGGTCACCCCTGTGCGACTTCTCAGCTCCATTTGTCCCGCTTGCCTGGGAGTCCTTCCATCCAAAACCAGCTCTGGGCTTCTTCTGCGAGGATCCAGAACAGAGAGTCCTTTGTGTTTTTTGGGTTTTTTTGCCCGAAATTTAAAGCGAAGTGTGTAACTATGTAGCTTACCGCATGATTTCTAGTTGAGTTTTCAATCTCGTAAGTTTTTATTGTCTTGTTTTATATATGATTTAGCACCATAGAGTGTTTCAAATTTTTTATTAAAATAGAAAAGATATGTCATTAGCAAATAGCGCTATTAAACAAATCACACCATCTATACCACAGGTTTCAGCATCCCTTACCTGAAATGTTTGGGGACCAAAGAGTTTCAGATTTCAAGTGCTTTTAGGATTTGCATCATTTGCATATATGCAATGAGATAGGTTGGAGATGAAACCCAAATCTAAACACAAAGCTCATTTATTTTGCATGTGCTTTGTACACAGAGTGAAGGTAATTTTATACAATACTTTAAATAATTTTGCACATGAAACAAAGCTTCGTGGTGTGGAATTTTCCCACTGATGATGTTATATCAGCATTCGGAAAGTTTTAAGTTTTGGATCATTTCGGATTTTGGATTCTTGGATTAGGGATGTTCTATCTAGAGTAACAGCATTTAAGAACTAGGATGACACAGTAGGGAAAAGGTATCTAAAAAGTTGCTACGAGGATAATTTTCTGTTCAAAACACAAGTCAGAATATCTTCGGGGTGTCTACGCACCTGTGTCCATATGTATTCCCATATTTATATAAGCATTCAAAACATGCACGTGAACACAGGTGACATTAGAATATTTTTTAAAAATATGGTGATTTAGATCAGTGTATAAATAACTACACAAATAAAAAATTTTTAGATTCCCTTTTATTTCTAGTAAAACCTTTAAAAGATGTAATTTGGGATGCAAATAAAGTATCAAATACTTCTAGGCAAGTGCTCTACCACTGAGCTAAATCCCCAGCAGTATCAAATACTTCTAATGATTTCTAAGTTGTTGGCTGGGTTTTAGAAGTCGGCGCTCGGATAGTTCGCCCAGCCCAGGTGTCTCTGGTAAACGACGCTTCTTGCCAGCCAGGTTTTGACTCACCAACCAGCACCAAACTCTTCAACCACTTCCTCGGTGGACTGAAGGTCCAGAGGTTCCCCAAAGACAGGAACTTTGCCGGCTCTTTACTGTCGCAGGCAGGCCCTCCTCTGCAGGCCAGACTTCCCACGCGCCCTGGACCGCGAGGGCAGACACGTGGCCCTGCCCGGGAGGCGCAAACCTGACGCGGGGATTCCTGGAGTTCGTGCCGACGGACCTAGCTACCGCCAGGTGGCGCCAACCGCAGCATCCCGGGTGATCCGGAAACGCCTTGCTGTTGGAGCCCACACGCGAATTACCCTGCAGATAGCGGCCCCGCATGTACGTGATTGAATTTTTTGGACTTTTCTTTCTGTGTTATGAGTGGTGGAAGCAAAATTTAAATTGTTATGAGGCTGTACCTTGTTAGTTCCTTTCCCATTAAGGTTTCATTTGGAAAATTTGAACCTAGAGAAAAGATGTGAGAATAGTACAGTGTATACTTTCAGCCAGATCAATTTAACATTTTACCACATTTTCTCTTTGTGAGTATATTTTTTTCTGAGCCGTCTGAGAATTCGTTGTAGTATCCTGACACTCAGTCCCTAAGTGCTTCAGAATGTGTTTCCTAAGAACAAGAACATTTTTCTATATAACCGATATCATGCCCTTACTGTGGTGACTTCCTTACTGTGGTGACTAGATAGATCAAGGAGGGGCAGCGTGACTTGAATTAAACCAGTCTTCCCTCTTCCTTTGGGATCATGTGATAATGATAATGTTGACTGGCACTCTTTGTGGTCCTCTTCCCAATCATGGAGGGGGGGAAACTCGGCAGGAGAAGGCAATAAAGTACGTACACACACACTCACACACACAATGAGGCTGAGGTGAACCGAGATGAGAAGGTCAACGATGAGATGGAATTGGTCCATTTACAGTTTTTGGTCCAGGATCCAGCCATGCCTGAAGGTAGAATTTATTATTATTTTTTTTTAACACTCCTTAAGCTTGTTTGAGTTGGGTTCTGTCTTTTGCAACTGAGTCTTGACTAATGCGCTTGTATTTAAGGACTTGCCTAGAACCCTATAGCGTTAGTGTTCTTTGTGAGCACGGAGGCCTAGGTGGCACGTTACTGAGGGCCTGTTTCCTTGGCTCTGAGGAAGGATGATAACATCCACTCCAGGGGCTGGTGCTTGTGCAGAGTGAGGAGTAACTAAGCAACACTCCACGGTGCACACAGCATGAGGGAACCAATGGATGCTGGAAATGTGTGACGTTCAGGGCACCTGCCAGGCTCCTGCCAATCGCTGCCCAGACTAAATCAGACCTTTGAGAAGGGCGCTTTGTCAGGTTGCATTCACTGCTCACTCTCGACACCTCGGTTGTATTCTCCCTGTCTGACCTATAAGCAGCATGAGCAGAGTACTGATATATCTGGAGGGTGTTCGGCATTTGTCTGGTTATTATTCTTTTTTCTGGAGAGAGAGAGAAGCCGGGACTGAGCCTCAGTGGAACTGACGTTTTGGGCAGCAGACGTTCCCAGCACGAGCGGGGAGAAGGAATCACCGGGGTTGGTGTGCTGGGTTTTGGCAGAGTAGCTGAGCTTACTTTGGCCTCACTTTCCCTCTTCTTGCCCTGGTTTCTAAGAGAGTTTGTTCTGCCAGCGCCCTCCTGTGTTCGCACAGTGAACAGTGACACACAGTTTCTGGAGAAGCCAAATTCCCAGAGAAGGAATCACTAGACTTAAGTCTGCACCATCTCAGCTCCGCATATCACAGGGACTCCAGAATCGCAGAGTCTCTCAATTGCTGCACTTTTTTCTTGGTTCCTGCTTGAAGTTCCTTCTCAGCCATTAGGGAGAGGCCGCTTCAGATGGGAACAAACAGACCTCCTGACTAACTTCAGGCCCAGATCAGTGGAGGTGACGCAGAGTAGCCAGTGCGGGCAGGCTGCCCACGGCACAGGAGTTTGGCTGGCCCCGACCTACTGTGCACTCTTTGGCGTGTTTGGAATGGGGAATGAGGGTGCAGTTGCGGCTGCCCACACCTGGAAATCCACCTCATGTGTGGAGGATCTGCTGAGTGTGCTTGGTGCCAATCAACGCCGAGCTTCCCAGCGGCCCCCTTTACGATCGCCAGCCCAGGGCTGGAAGCAGGTGAATGAGCTGCACCTCAGCCCACGGGTCCCGGGAATAAGTACGTCCTTCCTTCACCTGGGTTTGCTTGTGTCCGGCAGGGCTGGTGGGTGGGCCTGATGGGATTCTCTTTGCTTCGGGCACACAGTTTGGTCCAAGGACAACGTCCCGCTGGTTTGAGCGCAGTGCAGCCCACATCCCAGGCACCCCACACACACCACTACTAGGATTTGAACGTGGGTCAGCGTGGTGTTGGGCCCTGCTTTGGGGAGGGCTGTGCATATCGCAGTGCATGGTGAGACTTCAGGGATCAACTCGGGGCACGTTAGAGAGTGTGGCAGCAGTGGTGGCCACAGGAGGATGACAGGATGACAGAGCCCTGGTGGGCCCCAGTGCCACCAGGAGCAAAGACACACAGTGGCCTGCTGGCCTGGCTTACAGGGGGGGAGACCTCTGCGGAGACTTCTATCTTCTTGGCTTCTAGAGAAGAGTGGCGAAAACACTGAGCTGGAGGTGATGGTGGGAGAGACTGAGAGAAATGGCAGGTTTTTTCCTGTAAATATAAGGCCACTGTTGCCTTATTTCTCCCAAGAAATATGGCCTTGGGTGGAGGGACAGTGGATGTAGGTGTCACTTGTTCAGATAAACAGCCTGTGCCAGAGAAGAGGAGAAATGAGAAGTAACACGGGACTGTTTCACTTTATCGGTAGATGTGCAGAATTTGGAGGAAGCCTGATTTGGTGGCCTTGTGCCTGGAAGGAGCATCAAGGAATCACAGAGGTCATCTGAAGGTCAGTTTATGTGTTTTCTTTAATCCCTGAAGACCAAATCTAGAGCTCCTCTAGAAATGTCTTGGGATTGGATGCAGAGATTCTGAGGGGAAGGTTGGAGCTGAGGTGTTAACAAGAGGGATGCTGACCACAGCTTCACGTACCGGATTTGGGGCCATCTGTCTGCTCACTGGTATCAAAAGCCCAGTAATTGCAAAACAGACACAAGGAATCAATTATGGGAGGTAACAATACTTACATAGCTCTGATTCTAGCTCTCTGGAAATACCCCTTGCAGAAATAGTGACTCTACTGGATTGTCCACGTAAAGACTATCACACCCTAGTGAACCTCATTTGTAGACAGAAATGTAATTTTGTAGTATGATTGCTGAAGCTATAAAGTTTAATTTTTTTAATTTGGTCCTTGGGATATAGTGTGGTAGTGTACAAAGGCATTTACACCATAACCTCAACTTGGTTTCTGCTGTTCTTTACAGGGTTCAGGTCTCTCATAGGTAAAATGTGGCTGATAACATCTAGCTGAGTTCCTATTCTTGTGTGCAGGAAATAAACATCTCTAAGTTTTGCCATGAGTTACTATAATGTAATATTTGTTATGATCTGATTTCAACAAAGTGTGCATAAGCAAAAATGGCTCGATAAACACACAGTGAAAATTAAGCTCAACGCTGAAATGAGAATTTGGGGGCCAACATTTAGGGTCTCAGGAAAGGTCAGCACAGTTTACTCTCACTTTTCTGTCAGCTACAACTTTTGGGCTGCTGAATATGAAGCTTAAGCAGCTCAAATCTGAATTACAGCAAGTTATTTGAACACTGATCTACCTATTGAGGTGAAATGGTTTAATCTGAATCCCCTAAAGAAATAAAACATGAGTACTTGGATTAAGCATAGAGCAATAAAGGGCTGTCATATACTACCTTAAGCACTCCAGAAACACAAAGCCAGAGGAAATGATGATTAAATTTGTGGTGGACCTAATATGGTCAACTTGAGCCAGAACACCCAGCCGGACTGAGTTGGTGTGATGCCGGGCGTACGAGATCCACCTGAGGGTTGTTGCTGCTGCAACATAAGGCAGAGTGGGAGCCCTAGTGTTGGCGGGCTGTTTCCCAGGAGAAGCTCAGCTGCGACTGGTTCTTCCGGAGGGGGCTGGGCTATCTTCCTCAAGAAAGGAGCTCGGGGCCTTGCTGTCGTCCAGGATGGCTGCTGTTGCTTCGGAGGAGCTCTGGTTGTCATCTCTGCTGTGAGCATCGTATCCTGGTTCCAGCCATCATGTGCAGACACGGACCTACATGGGACAGTGCTGTGGGCTCCCAGCCCTCAGTTGGATCTTTTGGGTCTCCAGCGCCTAGATGGACATTCGGCACCTTCTGCATTTGGCTTCCGGGTGAATATTGTAATCTATAAATGTCCCCTATTAAATCTGCTCTCTTACGACCATTGGCTCTGAAAACCTAACTAAGACAAAATTGTTTCCCTGTTTAATTCAAGTTTCCACCCTGGCCACCCTGTAAGTCACTTTTGGTGGTTGTATTTTGTGGGTCAGGCCCCATGAAACCTGGGTCCCCTTTTGGGTAGAACACCCAGAGAGTCATGAAGGCAAAGAGCTAAGACACCATGTTAAGCTAGGAAGAACTTGAGTCGGGGTGAAAATTAAAAATGACATCTAAAAAAAAAAATGACACCTAGCAGGTGACAAGGAGGCCAGCTCCTTAGAGGAAGACAGAGTGGGCCAACATGTGGCAAAGGGAAGAGTCCATGTGAATGAACGAATGCATGGATAACCTTAGCCTAGAAATAAGTTCCTCTCCAAAGTCTTTATCTAGAGCTTTATGCTAGTTCGGGATTGATCTGACTCTTCTCCTACTGGGAGATCGTGATGGTGAGAACACAGACTGCGTGATTGGCCAGACCTTGTTTGAATCCTGGTTGTGCAGGTTGCTCATTCCTAGGTGATCTAGAACTAGTGGTTTCCCTTATCTTCTAGGCTGCGGGTATCTGAGCTTAAAAAACAAGGACACTAATTCCCCACTGCGATGGTTTGAATCTTAAATATCCCCAAGTCCTCTATGCTAAAGGCTCGGTTTCCAGCTGGGGCACTCTTCAGGAACCATGAGGGGTGGAGCCCAGCAGAAGGAAGTCAGGACACTCGGGACACAACCTTGAAGGGGCAACTGGGACTTGGCCCTTCTCTCTTTGCTTCTGGGCTGCCATGAAGAAAGCAGCTCTGTCCCATCCTGTGCTACCTGCTGTCATGTTCTTCCTTGCTGCAGGCCCAAAGCCACAAAGCTGGCAACTAGGACTGAAAGCCCTGAGACTGCAAGCCACTGTCTGCTTTATAAGCTGATTATCTCAGGCCTGATGTCATAGCAACAGAGTGCTGACTAACATACCCCCAACCACTGGGCTGATGTGAGAAAAGGAATTTGGCAAAGCTCTTGGCGCAGCTCTGGAGGGGAGCGAGTCCTGGGTAAGTGATGCATCCTCCTCCTCCTCAGGCAATTTCCATCCAGCGACTCCCAGAAGCAGCCACCTGAACAACACTTAGCAGATGCTGAGGTGGGGCCAGGGACCAGCTTGAGGCAGACGGCATAGTCTGTGCTAGATTCTACATGGATGCTCCAGAGAGGCCGGATGTTCATCCAGAAGGAGGATCTAGGGGTCATTGTCCTTTGGAAGAACCAATGCTGTGGACTGTGATTTCTCCCCTACGTGCCCGGGAGGCGTGCCCGGGAGAGACCAGCTAGAGTACTGTCTCCAGAATGCACGAGATCTGTGACCCTGGAAGAGTCATTTGCTGTCTCTCATTTCTTTTTAAAGTGGACATGTGCCCCCAACTCCCAAGGTTGTGGTGGACACAGAAAAATGACCGAGTGCAGAGTCGCTGTGATGAGTGGCAGTGGTGTCACCCAAAGCATCCAGTTCTTAGACGACTTGTTTTTCTCAGCGGAATGCCACCTACCTACAATAACTATTTCAGGAGAGATGAATTATTTATTTATCATGTACTTGGATGTACAAGGAAGGAAGTTGGTTCCTTTAAAACAATAACATCGATTGGTTTAAATAGCAGAAGCAGCACTCTGCCATCCTTATTTCCAGGGCTGGGTTCGCTTCAAGCACACAGAGCACATTACAGATGCACCTTCTGACCTGCAGACAGATTGGGGATGAAGGATCAATGAAGCCCTCTCAACTCGTGAGCGGCAGGGAAAATATTTCGACTGAGACACTGATCTTGGATCTGGGATGGAAGTCAGCAGAGGAGATGAGTCCACACATAGACACAGGCCACGGCATCGTTTCCTGGCTTGGGTCCCAGCCTTGGAAGGATGTGACCGACAAGGGCAAACCAAACACCAAGGGTAAGAGAAAAGAGGAAATGAATATTTATTAAAAACTTACTATGGCCACACATCCCCATTTAAGTGGATCCCTGATGTCTTCTCCTCTCTGAAAGGTCCAGCTCCTTGTCTTCGGGTGATGTAACATGTATATAAGCAGGTCAGTGGCAGCTGCACAGGTCGCTACACCAGGATCTGACTCCAAGGTCAACGTTCCCTGTCACCAACAAGGAGAGCAGGGTGGCAGCTGTACGAAATCGAGGGCAGGGGCTGGGGCGGCAGGGAGAACAAGGGGTGTGAAGGCCGGGTGGACCCAAAGCCCTGTCTCAGGGCGGGATAGAAGGTGTGCTGCTGTAGGAGCAGCAGGGACAGCATGGGACCCTCACGGAGGCCAGGAGAGATGTTAGACCCAAAGGAGGAAGGCCCGCTGGTGCGGAGCTCTGCGGAACTTTAACTTCTTCTGTCTTGCATCCTAGAGGGCACCATCGAAGGATCTTTGGGACCCTTTTGCTCTAGGGCTGTATTTAAGAAGCAGCTCCTGGCAGCAGGAAGAGGATGACCTGGAATTACGGTGCCGGGCCGTCTTGTTTAGCCGGGATGGCTGTGTAGTTCGGGAAACCCATCAGCCTCAGAGAAACCAGGACAGCCGAGGCCGGGTCTGGAGGATGCTGGGGCCTAGGCCAAGGTTAGGAGGATGTCTCCGCAGTCACCCTGAGACCCTGGGCTCTGCATCGACGTGGAAATCTCATCAGCATCTCGCAGTCTGTGAGTTTAAAGCCTCACGACCTTTGCGCATAGCTACGTGTTCGCTTTTCCGTGTCTTCGCTCCAACTCAGCTTCTCGGCCAGGCCTTCCTGGAAACGCTCTGTACAGCCGCAGTCCCTGCCCCGAAGTCTCCTTCCCTTTCTTTGCTCTCTCTTTGGTTTTGTTCTTAGCCGTTATCTTCATCTGGCACACTTAATATTTACAATTTTATGAGGAGCGTTCCCGGGGACACTGCGTCGAAGGTGGCGCCCAGCACGCGGTGCCTGCGATCAAGTCATCCTCGATTTCATGGTTCTCTGCCGCCCTGCACCGGTTGGTCAGCGAATCCTGCTGCCTCCAAGCTCAGCCCGATCCGGGACGCAGTCCGCTCCGCCCGCTCTGCCGGCTCCGGTGCTCTGCGCTCCGGACAGCAGCCGGGCGGTTCGGGGAGCCTCTGACTGACTTCCCGACCGTCCCGGCGCGCTCCAGGCGCGGTCCCCCTCCTGCCTCCCCCCGGTCGCCCTCCTTCCCTCCCGCGCTCTGCGGCCTCTCCGAGCTCGGCCCACTCCCCCTGCCCGCACCCGCGGTCCGGCGCCCACCCCGCCCCGGGACTCGCCTGTCCTTGGGCGCTTCACCTGTGCAGGAGCGCTCGGCCGGGCCTCGGCCCTCGCGGTTCCCCCTGCCCGCCGCTCTCTGCTCTCAGCTGGGCTCGGACGGCGCCTTGCTGGACAGTTTTCTCTCCGCTGCCAAAGGGCAGCCACCTGCACACCGGGCGGGCCTCCACCTCCCCGGAGGGGCCTTGGCGACGGCCCGGGGGCCGGGACAGGAGGAGTGAGCAAAGCCTGGAGGAGAAATTCCTGCCTGAGGCGAGGAGGGAGCGAACGGAGACCTAGTGGGGACGCGGAGCTACAGGGCTGGGCGGAAGGGGAGAGGAGAAAAGGGGAAAAGAGGAAAGGAAGGAAGCCATCAGGGCCCAAGTCTAGCAAAAGTCAATTAAAAATAAAATGAATAAAATAACTTTAAAGTATACTGAATGTCCTCGGCAACAGTTTCCTCCCATCCTCTTCCTTAGAGAGAGCAGAAACGTGCGAGGTTGTACTGAAAGAACCGAACGCCCGAAGCCGGCGGCGCAGCAGCAGCTCGGTCCGGCGCGCTCGTTCTCCCTCCGGCGTCCTCCCAGCCCGCCGCAGGCGCCCCTCCCGGCCGGAAGTCCTTCCCGGGCGGCCTGAGCTGGGGCGCTGAGCTCAGCTGTGCGTTGAAAGCATGATTTCTTTCCCTCTCTACTTCCCACCCGCAGTTCCTCCCTACTCTGGCTTTCCATGCGCTTCTCCTTCACGACGCTCACGCTTACGACCTCCGTGTGTACCGTGTGCCACCGTGTGCAACAGACGCACGCTGTCGCACTTAGCGTTCGCGGGGGCCGAGCACCCTGGTGAGTGCCGTCCCACCCTTCCGGTGCCCTCGGGACCGTACAGTGGCCCGGCTGACCTCCCCCTGCCCACACCTGTGTCTGTCCCCTCGAGGGTCCCTGGCCCCCAGAGCCCACCAGAGACTCCGGGAATTTCATCCTCGCTCAGCACTCCAGCACGTTCCCAGCAGCCTTCAACAGTGACTCACCGGCTGGGGGTACAAATCCTCCAGCTCCCCGGTCCCGGCAGCTCTCCCGCTGGCTGCGGGCTTCCCAGCAGGGCCATGCCTTGGTGGCACACAGGTAACTGTCTTGATCGTGGCTGCCTCCACTTCCCTGGCTGGTGTTTCCGGGAAAACCTCTGAAGTAGATAAAGCTGGAATCCTTTGCTCTCATGGGAACCACACCCAGCTAAATCCTTGCCTAAATCCGATAGCTCCCGGGAGGCAGAGCTGAGCTGCAAGCCGGGCTTCCTAACCCAGAGCCTGGATGTCCTGATCCTGTCCTTCGCTTCGTTCTTCCTTTATTCTAGCTCTTGCAGTAGAGAGAACTTCTTTTCTGCAGTGTCAAATCAGAGTAAAAAGAGAAAGACAAGGTTGCTATGCTTAAAGATTTTATTTGGGTTATTACAATAGCAATTTTTTCAGACTGAGGTTGTAGTTAATGACAAGGTCGTTATGGCTGTGAAAGTACACGTTCCTGCAAGTCTGCGACCTAGCACTAATGGGGACACAGTGTCGCATGAAACATGACAGGAAGAAGGGCCAAGGTGGATTTATGATGTTGGTGACTCTTTGCTGGAAAGTCTTGTTAGATTATTTCCTGGAGAGGAAAGCTGGAGTCAAGTTCCAGGCAGGATATAAACCAGCGTATCTTTGGGGAACTGAGAATCAGAAGTCAATGACCACTATTCCCGGGTACCAACCCCATGTGGGCTCAGATTGGTCAGGGGTCTCGCCACAGGGGCAGAGATGGTGCGAACAGCTGTGCTGAGATGGGGACGCAGGTGCCTTGATTAAGACAGGCCATGGGTCGGGGGTGCTTTTCCCCAAACAAACCCCGTGCTGTGTCTAGAAGAGGTGGATGAGCAGGAACATAACAAACGCTGTTGAGGAGAGAATGGAAGGTGACTACTGAGTAGAGAAAAGGCAGGAGGAGAGGAAAATGGTAGCCCGTGGAGGAGACAAGAAAGGCATTCTGCAAAGAGAAAGAACGTGGTCCTCCCCGCTGCCACAGGGGCCATGTGGTCTGGTCTGGGACCTTCGACTTGATCTCCTGCAGCCCTCCCCTTGGTTCCTTCTGCTGCAGACATACTGCTTTTTTTGCCTTCCTCAGTTCTACTGGGTACACTGTGGCCTCAGTACACTTGCACTCGCTGTTCCTGTCTGGAATAGCCCTCCCTTGGAGACCAGCAGGACCCTTCCCTTAGCTCCTTCGATCTGTCTTCAGATTCCACCTTCTAAGAGATGCCTTCCCCACCACCAGGGCCCTCAGCTTCCTCTCCTCCTTCTCTGCCTTATCTCTATTTATTTTGAGTATTATCACCATCCCAACAGTATTGATTTTTAAAAAATATATATGTCCTTCCATGAGAATATAGGCTTCATGGGGGCAGAGATTCTGTGATCCCTGGTTCTGGAAGTGTTCCTAGCTTGGAGGTGTCTGATCAACATTCACCAAATGAACGATACTAGCTTTTCACTCTCCCCCTTCTATTAAGGTGATGGAGTATGAACATTGCATTCCAAAACAATTCAGAAAACCTCAAGATTGAGGTGCTACAGCAGGCGACAGAGGGCCTTGGGAAAGATTTAGCTGAGGCCTCTGCAGACATGATCCTGGAGGACCCTCCGCCCCTCCACCGCTGCACCCACTGGGAAGCTACAGTGCGGGTTCTCAGTAGGGTGGAATTCCAGGGTCTGTACGCCGCTGGTTCTTGGTGTTATGTTGCCTATGACAGTTTAGTTTTATAACCTCATGCTTACAACGTCAACTGATTATAGATAATAGCGATAACCCCAAGAGGGGTGGCTGGCATGGTTAGTTGGTGTTTCATCTATTCTTAGGGGCTCTGGGCGGTGGGAAAGGCAGGCAGCAAGGGTGGCAGATGAATGTGCTGAGAAACTTGCTGGAGCTGGACCAAGCTCCGTCTGCTCAGATGAAAAATAACCCTCGTTGATCGGAGACCCACTTCGTGCCTTCTGTAGAAC